>VXBA01001419.1:19073-81636 GCA_013399895.1 Serilophus lunatus | reverse complement strand
AGGACAAAAGAAAAGGAAAAACAAAAATAAAATCAAACACACAAAAAAGGGAAAAAAGTGATAAACATCTTTGCCAGGGTAAGATCTTAGTTAATTGAGCTTGTGGAAGCATGAAGAAGCAAAGTGGATTTTAAATTACACTATGACTGAATGTTGTTTGTAGACATCATTAATTTTGCATATTTGAAGTATTTGTTTATGAAAATAGATGAACCACAGGAAATAATGATAAATCCTGGTTCCTACATAGAGAAAATATTTTACAGTCACTAGGAAACAATACAGACCATTCATCCTTCCCTCTTCTCTCTCTCTTTTCTGCCTTGTAGAGACTATTTTAGTTGACTTTTCTGTTATCTAGAAATATTAAACCATCAATGTACTTTGTGGGATTAGTTGCACACTTGTTTTTAGACTGTTTTGATTCTGAGGCTAAAAACCGATATTGCAAATATGATTCATAATTTACTAATACAGCTGAAAGTATTTAATGCACTTCATTTGAAAGTCCTTAGTATGGGCAGATTCTTCTAAGTGTTAAGGGTCTAGCAACCTCACAAAAAGAAAAATCTTAGTGGAAAAAATATAAAGAAAAGGAAAGCAAATTAATTCAAACAAGGCCTTATAAACTCAAAATATATAATGAAAATAACTGCAAAAATTTGCCTATTCCCCGTGGATAACAATATCTGGAGACAATATCTGTTGTATAGAAAAAGTGAGTTGCAGGAAAAAAACATTCTGGATCTGAATAACAAGGGAAAAGAAAATTCCATCTGATATAAAGTGAATGTCAAGGCATTTGCATAGGAGGGAGAAGGATGTGAACTTTTTATTGTGCTATTTAAAGCGTGACCTTTGCTTCTATGCTGGAATTGTTAATGTAATGGTGAAAAGTAGCTTACTTGCAGAGACTCCAAATCACACAAGACAAACCTTCTGAGAATAGCAACATATTTTACCTTCTAAGTCTGCTATGCTTTTCCTCAGAATTGCATTAGCAGAGTAATTTGCTACACAGTAAAAGGAGCAAGTAATAACTTTTTGTTCACAGAGCTAATGAATATTATTATTTTCACAAGTATTGAACCATCTCTTAGTCTCAGTTTGGTGGCTAAAGGTTTACATTTGAAGTATACTTCAAATGAATTAAAATGTTTTTCTTCTGCTAATTATTATTTGGTAAAAGCAAACAATCTGGTGAAATGAGTTAAAGGGAAATCTCCTACAGAGAAAAAGAAATTATAGTGAAGTCTGTAATTGTCAATATGTAATTAAACACATTCATATTATCTATTGACCCATGCACATACATAATTTAGAGCAACAAAATGCCTGAAAGAGCACAGTGATACTGGCGTGAAAGTTTACCTATGTGAATGGATCAGCTCAATGTCGAATTTTGACACCTCAAAGGTGCCTTTTTTTTATATCACATAAAGAGACAAATACCTTATGCTTTTTTTGTGCATGTAGAAATTTTATGCCATTGGCTCTTTGCATAAACCATATAGTCATAAAGAGGATATATTTAAGGTGTTTTAGGAATTTTAATCTGTTTCAGTAGAAAAATTATGTGATCATGTTTCTGCTTTTTACTTTCATTTTTTTCCAGTATGAGGTAGTGTTATAGTGGTCTTTTTGGAGCAAGAATTGAACATTAAAAGTATAACTGATGTTGTGTTTTCATTCATAGCTGGAAGTTTCCAAAGAGTTCTCCTTTTGAAATTATTATCATATTATATAATCTCTGTATGTATCTTGCAATCCTCTTCAATTGTTAATTATTGAACACACTTAGGTTAAAAAAATTCTTTCCCAGTAATAGCCCAAATCCTTACAGAATGGGGAAAAGGGTGTAAGGTGGGCAGGGAGGAGTGGTTACATATGTTTACACAATATGGTCTTTGAATCAAAATAAATCTGTTCTTAGTCCAGAAATTAATTTCATTTCCATTTGAAGATAACATTTTTTTGGAACTATTGTTCATTTACCCAGAGGTATATCAGTGCAGCTAACACCAGGGTTTTTTTCTTGAAGTGCTTAAAGCATAATTTTAAATTTAGTCATGACAATAGCAATTGTTTCCACAGAATCCATTTTCAGTTTTGCAGGAATACACTCTATGTTGAGAAAGATGTTTGAGTAATGCAAGATGTCAATAAAGCTCAGATATATTTCAAAAAAATAAACACTGCTAGCTGTTACATCCATACTAAATCTTAACATAATGTGTCCTCCGCCAATATTTCACAGTATTTAATAATAAAATTGACCACTAGAAAATTATGAGAGTTAATGCTTTTAGAGTTCTCCTAATTGCAGTTAATACAATCTAGCCTAAAGTGGCTAAGTCTGAAATGAAGAGCAGGAAATAATGTCTTCTAAATCTTGACTAAAGAGACGGATTTTAATTATCCGAGAAGGACATCAATACCTTTGTTTTCTTTGGCTTAAAGAAGGATCCAAGAAATTACAGGCCCATCAGTCTTACTTCAGACCCTGGGAAACTTACGGAATTAATATTCCTGGGACAGGAAAAGGTCAGATGAACCACGTCATTGGGAAACATTAGCACAGATTCACCAAGGGCAAATCCTACCATCACAAGGCAATTGTAATTGTTTTCTATGAGAAAGGAACCTGCTCAGTTGACATGGAGTGAGGCATGAACATTGTTTATCTAGGTAACTCCAAGGCTGTTTTTGATATGGTTTCCCACAGCCTCCTTCCCTCATGCTATCCAATTAAAGTCCATCTTACTTCTATGTTCCCCCAACATCCAACAGAATTGTCTTTTATTACTTAACCCCACCTATGTTCAGCCTCTAGTAGGCCTGGAAGCCCAACTCTATGTTTTGTATTATATCGCACTTATCTATACACAAGAATGCCAACACACTGGAACACAGGCTCTTCTAGCCCTTAATATTCTAAGTTATCCATCTACCTAGCTAAAGTGAATTCTCCAAAATATTAAGCATACTCTTTAAGGCATCATAGGATCTAGGCAAGTGGTTTATGCAGTGGATGGGGAAGCAGCTGACCAGCTGCACCCAGAGGGTTGTGGTAAACATCCCCTTTGCAGACTGGTAACCTGTCATAAGTGAGACACAACACTGCTTAATATCTTGATGAATGATCTGAATGACAGTATTAACTGTACCCTGATGAAGTTTGCTGATGATACCAAACTGAGTAGGAAAGTGGACACTTTAGAAAGGAGAGGAAGACATGCAGGAAGACATAAATAGTGCAATAATACAGAACATGAATGCAGAAAGAGCGAGCTAACAAGAACTTCAGGAAGATCAGCAAGGACAAGTGAAAGGTCTTGACTGAAGGAAATATAATCCAGAAATGTAGTACAGTCTGGGATCTACCAAGTTAGGGATCAGCTCTGTAGAAAAAGGCCTTGGGGTCCTGGTGGACAATGAGCTCAATATGAGTGAATAGTGTGCTGCCGCAGCACAGAATACCAATAGGATGCTGGGTTGCATCAACAAGAGTATCATCAGCAGAGATGCACTCAACTCACCACTTGTCAGGCCATACCTGCAAT
This sequence comes from Serilophus lunatus, assembly GCA_013399895.1. Lineage (NCBI taxonomy): Eukaryota > Metazoa > Chordata > Aves > Passeriformes > Eurylaimidae > Serilophus > Serilophus lunatus. The sequence continues at coordinate 78,073 of VXBA01001419.1, read as the reverse complement.
ACTATGTTTGGTTTTAGTCTTGACTGTACAAAAAAGATGTCGACAGGCTCAAGAATCTCCAAAGAAGGGCCAAAAAGACAGTCAAAGGACTGGGAAGCCTGACATGTAAGAAAAGACTAGAAGAACTGGGTTGGTTTGGTTTTGAGAAAAAAGGCTTAGGAGAAAGCTTATCATGATACGGTATTTAAAGAGTGCCTGTAAAGACGGAAGACTTCCTTTTTACAAGGAGTCTCATGGAAAAGACAACGGAGAGATCCTGAAGAGATTCCTATTAGACAGAAGGGGCAAATTTTTCAGAATTAAAAAAATCAGCCATTGAAATAATCTCCTCAGGGAAGCAGTGGATTCTCCTTATTGGATAATTTTAAGATTCATTGGGACAGGGTGCTGGGCCATCTAAACCGTGCTTTCACCAAGAAAGGTTGGATGAGATGATCCTTGAGATTCCCTTCCAACTCAATATTCTATGGTACTATGCTTTCAAGTACAGAATTTAGTGAACTAGCAGAAAAAATCTAGGAAATATAAAAAGCAAGGGTGTGCTGTTTTTTATTGGATTATTATCTATCAGCTAGTCTGTAATTCTAGTTAAAAACTATTAGAGATTTTTGTCTGTTCTGTAAGTGATTTGTCAACTTTTATTATTTGAATTCAATCAGGTCAAAAATATCTATTCTGGCGACAAATTTGCCAGTAGTGCAAGACAATAATTGCACTTCACTGAATCAAAACTGTGTACTTTATACTGAAGTGACAGATTTAACTAATAAGATTAATCAAAGAAGCTCAGGTCTACACAACATAGTGTGTTTAATTCAGGTCTATTTCACATAAAATAGATTACATATATGGTATACAAAGAGATCTGCTTGATTGTTACAAGGAAATAATTTTGTTCTGGAATTTGCAAAAGCATATACATTCAAGAGAAATGCAAACTAGGCCAAATCTTAATGAATGTACATTGTAGAGGATTACTGATTAACTATGTGAGGGTTTTTGCATGCTTTAGAGATAAATATAGTACTTAAGGCAGAACAGACACATTCATTAATGGTGCTTATTTTATTGTTAAAGAGAGAATGAATAGAGGCAATTAATAAACAATGGTTTACTCAAGAGCTTTCAACGTAAATTAACCTTTTTAATAATTTATATTATAGTTTCAGATATTTTAGTAGTATGTTTCATCTAAAAATTGTGTTGAAACTGGTCTTCAAATGAACTTCTCTCAACATGTGGCATACGACATATAGAAGATATTGCTCGGTGATTTCTGCAATATGTAATCTTCTCAAGTAGACAGAAAATAAAGATATAGGAAGTCTAGAATAATCTTGGAGCAATTAAAGATAGGAAATGATGCCCCGAAATCAGGGATACAGGTATCATAGGGTAGTCGTCTTGTTTTGATCGCTAGATAATGGAATAATAAAGAAAAGGTCTGTTTTATAGATTTTTTTCTTTGCTATTGACTGTATTTCCACATATACAAGTACTTAACTCTTGGCTGTTGACAGTGTAGACATTAAACATATTAAATTCTTGCTTTTATGGAATAGGACAGGCTGAATATTTCCATTATGCCACCCTCCTCCTTCCCCCCCAGAAAACCAAAACCCACCAAACACAACTAAGAACAAAAACAGCAATGAAACCAACCAATCAACAAATCATCGAACTCAGCAACAGCAGCAACAAGGACCACATCTTGTTGTCAAGGCATGTGGTCAAGCCTGAATATAGTCGTCTTCTGCATGCACCTTTATTTTTGTCACAATGCTTGATGCGTCATCCCAGGTACATCAACATCACCTGATGAGAAGAACAGCAATAACAATGAGAGCTACACTATTGACCTTGGTGGTGTATCACAGAATCACAGAAAATGCTGAGTTGTAAGAGACTCACAAGAATCATTTGAGTCCAACTCCAATCCTACACAGGACCATTCCCAAGAGTCACAACATGTGCCTGACTGAGAGTATCATCCAACACTTTTTGAAATCTATCAGGCTTTGTGCTGTGATCACTCTCCTGGAGAGCCTCTTCCACCCTCTGGGTGAAGAACCTTTTTTTTTTAATATCCAACCTAAACCTCCCCAGAACACAACTTCAGGCCATTCCCTCAGGTTCTGTCACTATTCACCACAGAGAAGAGATCAGTGTCTGCCCCTCCTCTTCCCCTCACAAGCAAGTTGTATACTGTAATGGGGTCTTCTCTCAATGTCCTCTTCTCCAGGCCTCAGACACTCCTCCTATGGCTTCCCCTCTAGACCCATAACCATCCTTTTTGCCATTCTTTGGATGATTTTAGTAGCTCAATATCTTTCCTATATTGCAATCCCCAAAGTTGCCACAATATTCAAGGTGAGGTCATACCAGTGCAGAGCAGAGAGGGACAATCATATCTTTCAACCAGATGGTGATGTTTTGCTTGATGCCTTCCAGGACATGTTTGGGCCTCCTGGCTGTCAGGGCACTGCTGACTCGTATTCAACTTGCTGTTGACCAGAGTCCCAGGTGCCTTTCCATGGCACTGCTTTCCTGCATCTCATTTCCCAGTCTCTAGGTATATCTGGGATTTCCTCACTCCAGGTGCAGAATTTCTCTTGCTGACCTTCATATGTTTAGTGATTGCCCAGCCCTCTAATTTGTCAAGGTGTCTCTGCAGGGTCTCTCTGCCTTTAAGAGAGTCAACAGCTCCTCAGAGTTGTGTGTCATCCACAAACTTACTTAGTATCCCTTCCAGTCTTGCATCTAAGTCACTTATGAAGATGCTGAAGAGCAAAGCAAAAAACAGAAAGTACTGATAGGAAGTTTTGATGTCTTGGAAATGTGTACCTGGTGATCACTTCTTTTGTTCTCACCATTAATTTCTGCAATTTTTATATGTTTAATTTCTTATAGAAGTCACCTGAACAAAGACAATAGAGAATTATACGTTAATGTTATATTATAAATATTATATATAAATATATTGTTATATATATATATATTATGATGTTATATTATATATGTTATATGTTAAATGAACTTAACTTCCTCTGCCCAGAAAAATTGATTCCTTTCTTCCATTTAACCACAATAAGCCATAATTTTTTCCTGTGTCTTCATTTGGTCATTCACTAACTCAAATTTTGCTTTGAATGAAACTTGAAACTATAGCTCTTGACCATAAGCAATTACAGCTAGAAGTTAACAGTGCTGAGTGGTTTGTGTGGGTTTTTTTAAATTTGCTACTTCTAATATTCTCTTGGATGTAAATGCCAAGAGAATATTAGAAATAGCAGATTAAAAAAAATAAGGAAAGAGTTATTGTCCACCTTCATATCTGAAACTATCCCAATGAAATTCCAGTAGAGCACTCAGCACTCTTAACTGCTAACTGTAACTGCTCATGGTCAAGAGCTGTAGTTTCAAGAAAGATTGCCCAAAGCAATAACTGAGTTAGTGAATGACCAAATGAAGACACAAATTTTTGATGTCGTACTGATGGGAGCCTATTCAACCTAAGGTGACCGAAGGCCCACACCATGGTGAACTCGCCACTGGCTGCTGCAACAGAGGAGCCTCAAAGAGGAGATACAAGGACTCCCTGAAACAATACTTCAGTGTTGGTTATATTGACTGACATCAGTGTTCCACTCTGGCCTCTAACTGAGACACATGAAGACACACCGTCCATAACGCTGCTGCCTCCTTTGAGAATGCACGCAGAATCAGCCTCAAGGAGAAAAGACAATACAGAAGGAACTTCACCAATACCGCCTAGGGAGAGTTTCCACTGTGCCTTTTGCAACCAGACTTGCCTATCCCACATCAGCCTTTTTAGCCATCAGAGTGTTTGCAGCAAGTGTGGGTAGAGCCCTTTCCATATCTTCATTCACAAAGCCTAGCCATGATGGATATTTTCTAATTCTAGGGATTTAATTTGTGTTTCAGATTGATATAGTTGTTACCTATCCTCACAAAGTAATTTCCATTAGAATAATAATTTAAAAAGCAAGCAATTATTTAAAAACCTTATAAAAATTCATCATAAACAGTTGCTTAACATTTGGGATTACTGCTCAGTGTATTTTAACCACACTTCAGCAGGCCTCTGATTTAGTTTACCCACTCATTAATTCTAATTCCCCTTCACTCTCTTATATTACTTTTTACTTTTTCTCCTGACATTGATTGCTGAATACTTAGACCTCTTTAGTAGAAATTAACACTGCTTATGATATGTTGTTACTATGTTAGAACTGAAAACAGAACACATGTGATGGATTTTATTGTTATTTCTTTTTTACTAGAGCTTTCTTTGACAAGGGGTGGACCAAATATATGTCATCTCTGATGTCTCTAAGAGTTAAATTCTGTTTAGCTCCTTCTGTTTCTAAGGTTTCTGTACAAGATGTGTTGGGCCCGAGTCGAAAGGATGACTCAGCAGCTAACACACTGTTCTAAATCTATGGAATTCCTTGTAAACCAATTTGTGTCTTGATACTGCAACTTTCATGTGGGAAATAATATTTTCTAGTCTTATGAGTATGCCGTAAGGAGAAAATTTATAGAAATATTAATTATTCAAGAATAAAGTTTATCACATAATGCCATCAGAAGGTTATCTTCTCATCCCTTCTATCTTTTCCATGAAACTCAAACGACAACTTCATTTCTTCTCTTTGCCTGCATGAAAAAATGATTGGAGCACATTTTCAGTGAACTTCATGTTATAACTGTGCATATATATATATATATATAGTAAGACAGATATGACAAATATACATTTTTTTTGTTAACCTAATCTTTCTTCTTCACAAAAACAATTGTGAAGGGAAATGACTGTGCATAAGTGAGATAAATTACAGTTTGTTGATAATCAGAACACCAGAAGAACCCAGCATTATTCCTCAGGGTTTTTTTTCTTATTGTTGACAGAACATGCTTTATTGGGTTTTATATATCAGGTGTGCTTTTAGAGGCTTTATACAGCCACAGACATCCTTGGAAGAAAATTCTTTTAGAAATTGTTTTCCAAGATACAGGTGATGTATAGACTAGTTAACATCTGTGTCTTCATTTTTGAGAGCACACTAATAAATAGAAATCACGAAAACTGCATTTCTCTGTCTCTAAAACCAGCTATATACAGTTTAATCCTGAAGAAACTTGTCTGCATCAGACTGTTACAGCTGCATTGCCTGGCTTTACTAGTGGACTTTTTTTTACTAGGCTTAGCATATTTTTAATAGCATGAAGCACTTCTTCAAGTTGCTGATCATAGTCTATGCAAAAATGTCTACCTCAAGGCTTTTCCTAAACTAGAGCTACAGAACACAGGGAAAGATTTCACAACATCCTGCACTAAAAGTAAGATTTTTTTTTCTGAGACATTTTCTTAAACTGAAGACATTTATGAAAGATTTATTTATGGTATAAACTTTCCAAGCTGCTGGTTTTGCAGCAGGTCACAGATATGTTACTGAGGAGGGTCCAGAGGAACATCTAATTTTATTTCAAGAGATTCTATACAAATTTTACAAAAACAAAGCTGATTGAAAAAATGCTTATTCTTGTTTGTTTGTGGTCAGAACATTTCAGAATCTTGATGAAATAATTAAGGGGCATAAATATTTTAAGACAAATCTAATGGCTCTGTCAACAGTGCAATGTACAGAGGAGTAACTAAGGGATGGCAGAAGAAGGGAAGATTTTCCACAAGTCATAAGTAGCCCAGTGCATCAGGACCATCTGCCTCTTTATATTAAGAACAAAGTACAAATTTCATCCATGAGCCCTTGAAAGTACTGTGTGGCCAACACCATGGCTGTATAAAGTCACCACAAACACTGAAGTACCACACTACTGAAACAGATTTTCTGAAGAAGGGACGGGAAGCTTCATTCAAGAAGGCTGAGGTAAGTTTCCATCTTTTTTGGCTAGTCATCTGAACCCAATTAATTTGTTCAGCATCAGAAAGAAACACCCCTTACTGACAGTTGTTATTCACCTAACCTAACTTCACTGTGCTCAGACACAGAATTTTCTTGCTGCTGAGCAATGGGAACAGATTGCTGCATTGCACAGAATGTAACTTTGTCATGAGTCATTGCTGTCTATACAACTTTAACTCAATATTATTTTCTACACACCTTACAAACCCAAAATGTATTTGGTGACAACATACTTTGGTAAATGAATTAAGGAAAATAATAGGTGCAGCACGTGTAAGGCATTAGACTAAGTGCTGAGTTGGAAATAGCTCTGGTGTTGGAGGAGGGAGTTGATGGGTCAAACCTCACAGAGGTGAGGTAACGTCCTATCACAGATGCTAGCCCCTGCGAGCCTCATGAGGCAGTCCCATGGCAGCTGCCAGTCAAAATGTCCCAGAACACTTCAGTACACACCGCACCTCCTGAAGCCTTTAACTCAGCCCTGGAATGACTGGGACAGTGGGAACTCTGCCCCTTACCCTGCTCCAGAGCCCCAGAATGGCCAGTGGGCCAGAAGCACCACAAGGGAGGGAGGTGGCCACAAGGACCAGATCAGAAAATTCTAAGGTGTATGCTTTCCATATGGTCACGGCCCTGCCATCTGGGCATGTGAGAGCTGGTCCTCCACAAGGTTCCTATGGTAGCTATATCTGTCTCTCGCTCTTTCTCCTTCTTCTCTTTCTTTGCTCCTCTCTTGGTGTGTTGGGTAGTTAAAGCTGGAGTAATTGTGTTTTTCTGGGTAAGTACTTCGGTGGAATGTTTTGTCTAGAGTGCATGATACCCTTTTGAACTTTTACCAAGTTCCTTTGTTTTCTCCCCTAAATTATAAATAAGAGTACCTCTTGAGCAAACGTCTATGGCTTCTTCTTTTTACACTGTATAAAGATATTAAAGAACATTCTCTATAAAGATATTAAAGAACATTCTCCATATGTTTTTAGAGTAAAACTCCTGGCTGAACACATGAGCTGATGGCTCCAGGGCTGGGATGTTTCAATATGCTTATAAGTTCCATATGAGTTTTGAATTCCTGACTCCTGAGTGCTGGATTTTGCAAATAACCTTTTTTTTTTCCTGTTTTGTTTGTTTGTTTGTTTCTTATTTATGCAGCTTAAATAAACATTTTGTTCTTTGAAGCGTATTCTAGGAAAGGTGCAAAATTCTTAGTAGGAAAATGATTTTTCTGGTTCAAGAAGAACTACATCAAGATCACGTCTTATAAAAAAGAACTGTCAATAAACAGCACAAGAACAAACAACAAAGTTTATACAGTCATCGTGTGTGACAGCTAAAATTTTGAAGCAAGTTCATTATATTCCTCCAAAAATATTTTTTTTTATGGTGTTTGAAGCTCTCAGCAAAAACCCAGTGGGAAATCCTGTTCTTCAGTTCCTTTCTTAAGGCAAGTCCATTCATTTTGTTGGTTTATCTTCAAAAGTCTGCCTTTCTGCTACCCAAGATCCTTTTCATCAGGCAATTTGACTAGATATAAGAAGTGACATTTTGATTTCATTTGTTCAGGATTATAATAATCAATAAAACCTCAGCATACTGATAGCCAAAGTAGTAGGGTCTAGTTGACCAGCAACTGGATTCTGCTAGCCTCTTATTCAATTTAAGTACCTGAAGTTTTTGATGGTTCTTTTCTGTTTGATTGGTTCCGGTTTTTTGGTTGTCTGTTTTTTGATGTGTGTGTATGTTAAACGGAATGTGCACTTTAGGGTTTTTGGATTTACATTTTCAAAAGACAGGAAACCATCCAATTTTTTCCCTGTAATATACTTCTGAAAAAAATGTAAAATCAGTTTCCTGTTTTCTCACTCTGTTGTGCTCAGTCTTGAGAAGCCAAATACCTTCACTCATGTTATATCATTTAACCACACTAATTGTATAGAATATGTGGCAAATGCATACCAAAATTAGGTATTTTGAATATCACAGTAGTTTATAGATCTGTAGTTCTGCATCTTAGTCCTACATTAATTCATATTAGGTCTCAAAATTTTAATTTGTATTTTTAAATTTTAGCAAAACACTTCAATGGTTTTGTTAAAAGTATTTAAGTTGTGTATGTTACTTTTTTTTTGGAAGAAGACTCAAGTTAGATGCTTCACATAGACAGCATCTGTTTCTCAAGTATACAGAAATTGTCCTGTACAGTAGCTCTCACTGAGTATTTTGGAAGCCATTCCTACATTCACAGTGGTGGGCACACAACAACTAAGGTTGAACACAAAAATTAAGGGCCCTTTTTTTGCTAATATTGACTTACTGATTAACCTATATCATCCTTGATGTCTATGACATTATTTTTTAAAAACTCTTCTGAGCTATGTCAGTGCTGTATGCCATTGTCAAGACAAGAAGAAGCTCTTGCGAAGTTCTTGTGGGTATAGAATCCAACTGTACACAAAGTAATAGCCATTATAATATATGCACATTATATATACATATAGTGTATACACACATAAAAGCAAAGCTAATTTTGATATGGATTCAGTTGTTAGATTTGTACTTCATGCTGACAATAACTCTGTTTCTTTGCCGTGAACTTACTAAATGCGTCTAACACGTAATCTGGTTCCAGGTTGAGAACACAGAGTAGTATATATGTACTAAAAATACAGTCCCTAAACATTTCATACATTACTGGGATCTTTTTTATCTTGTGAAGCAGCATTTTATTGCTCCTTGGAGATAACAGGAATTTCATTGTGTTTCAGTTTAAAAGCTGCTGCAAAGAGATGATCTTACTTTAGTTTCACTTGCCTTTCTTTTCCGGCAGCACAGTGACAGACTAAAGTGGGCTTAATTGCTTACCTAACACCTTTTATAGCCAATTTCTTAACAACAATGAGGAGGGGTGTCAGAGAAAAATCACCTCTGTAGATTTTATAACAAATCAGTTATTTAAAACAAATTACCAGTACATGTTGGTTCCAAAATTTTTGTTCCATTTTTCACTTTTAGGGTGCAATTTCATTAATGATTTAGCCAATTCAAATGTAAGTTGCAAGTAATAGAAAAAGATATTTTTACTCTTTTTCTCCCCCTACACAGGCACTTCTTCGCTGGCTTTACACAAGAGTGATTTTTTTTTTTTCTGGACTAGCTACCTCGAGCCATTTTCTCAATGTAATTTTTTAAGTAACCAATTATTCAAGAAAACATCGCTGTACTGCATCTAACCTGTTCCCATTGAGTAATCTCATGTACACTGGGTTTTTTTAAGTCCCTACTTTTTCAATTTCATTACCTTTTTATTAGACTGTAATATTTAAAATTCTACTGTCATTAAGCCTGAAGCATCCAGCACAAATACTTATTTTGATCTTATGAAAAGGCTGATTTCCATTTTTAAAATAGCCTTAAAGAATATTAGTGACAAAGGAACAGCTTTCAACTTCTGTAAATTCTGCTGAATTCCTGGTCTTCCTCTTTTTTAACCTCAAAGCAGCAATTTTTTGCCTACAGTAATCAAAATTTTATATCATATTATGCAATCCTATCTATTCCTTTAACATTATATTGTCAAACTTTTAACTCCTTTCATTACACTTCAGTCTTCTCCATTTAATGAGTATCTCAACATTCTACAAAGTATTTTCAATGTTTCTTTTGTCTTTCTCCTTATCAAAGAATGACCAAATCAGTCTTGGTCATTGTGATTTTTGCATTTTTGCATTCAATTATGTTTTAGAATATCCATTGCTGACTCGTGGCCACATGGCACTCCCTGTTTTAACTGCCTTATCATTATTTAGTAAGATGCTATACTCTGTCCACATTGTTGTACAGTAGATTATCCCCTGGGTTTCTAGTTTGGGTACTCAACTGATGATGACTGAACAGGAACAGGAATTGAGAATATTTGTTGTCTATTATATTTTTCAAATTTTAATGTCTCTTCAAGGCACACTGATGCTCTGCCTTTCATTCCTATTTTGGGCTTGGGATTTTTTAAAAAATGTTTTATGTGGCTAAATGAAAAGTGTTTTAGTCTTCTTTCTCTGGTCTTTCCACTTGTTTTTGAAAATGCCTCATTTAAGAATGCAATTCACTACACATGATTCCCTTTTTGTTTTGTTCCATATTGTTTTCTTTCCTAATATCAGTCACTAGAACATGGAATTCATTGCTTTTCCTTTTCTTAATTTTTACCACAACCTATTGCTTATATATTTTTTTTTTCCATTTAGTGAGTCTTGCATTGAGCCCTAGGAGATTCTTTGCTTAGCATTCCTCTAGGGAACCATTGTTATTGACACAATTCAGTCCTTTGATAGACTTTTCACTCCAAGTCCTTCATGACCTATCAGAGAAAGAAATCTGCTAAAGGAAGCATTCCAGGATCTCCACTCCAAAACATGGCCTGAAATCTTGGTTTTTCCTTCCACGTTCACCCCTCATAATAGTTCAAGTTTGCTGAATTCTCCAGCTGGCACCTGTCATGGTATCAGAAGTGCCAGTGTGGAGTTTTTATTCATATAGTCTTACAGGAAGCAAAACACTGATATACAGCTGACTAAAAAAAGAGAGCATATCCTATCCAATTAGCAGCTTGAATTCAAATTGTTGGCCATGATCTCCTTTGTACTCAATATGCATTCACACATTATACCACACATTTTCTGGCTGACTACAGATCTTATGTACATATTTTGTATGTATGCACAGTAATCATTATGCTGCAGGCATGTTTATTTTTTCATGCCTAAATTCTTGTCTTTGTGTGAAACCATTCTAGGTTGTTGATATAATCACTTAGAGTTTCAATTGTAGAGTAGTTTGATTGCTAAAGTGTGTCTTCCTTTTAGCCTGGCAGTATTGCTCAGTTTTATTCAGGACAAGTACAGTACTTCTGTACATGTTCCAAGTAAATATAATGCCGATTCTCTTGTGATTGTCCTATATATTTTTTTTGGATGTATTGCTTCCAAAAAAAGATCTATATTCAAACTCAGATATTTACTGTTGCGTTGAAGTCTTTACAAATAAAATACAATTTGACAAACTTAAGAGGTTGCAAAATATACGACTGAAGTTTTGAAGGTTTTTTTGTTTATAACTGGGACACTTCTCATTTGAAGAGATATAAAGGAGCCAGAGATGAGCGCTAAATTTATTCTTTGTCTGGAGACTTCAATAAAAGTCCAAAGGACTCTTGTGATAATTGTTTCTTTTAAACATTGAAAGGTTTTATAAAAATGACAATAAAACTCTACCTGCTTTCATAACAGAGTAACTCATCTTTGAAAGTGCCTTCTTTGAAAAGAAACAAATACCAAAATATATTTTTAAAAAATTTCTTCATAAAAGTAAGACTATGGACATTAAAAATTAATTTACATCAAAATATGATTTGTGTAGCATATTCCTACCAAAAAAGATGGCAGAATTTATGTAACAAAATTTCCAATTAATAAATTTAATATACAGTAAACATAGGCTTTTAGTATATTAAAGGAAGAGTTGGAATCTGAGAGAGGAGAAAAACACGTCTTCAGCATCGTGTATGCCATGGAAATGATCGATAGACAATTTGAAAAAAAAAATTAATTCAAACACTTTTGTCATAAAAATAAACAGAATTTCCTAAGAATTTTGTTTCAGGAAGTAATTTCAGGAAAAATTATCATTGCAAGGAAGATATTATTAAATTACTGGAGGGTTTTTTTGGATACCTCAGATAATTAATTTTTCACAAAGGTGAGCTTGCAAGCAGAAAATGTATAATTTAAAGAAAAAATGATGCATGCTCCATAAAGAAGAGTTGTTTGGTTGAATACATCTAAATTTAACTAATATTCTGGAATATTATTTTTCAGGAAAATACAAGGAAAGAATGTATAACAATGTTGAGTATGGGAAAAGTATAGTGCATAGAAATGCAATTTCTTTTTATTTTTAATGAATAGTGTGAGAGGGGATTCACAGTAAAACTGACTTTTCTGATAAAAAACTCTACATTCTCTGTTTCCAAGTCTCCTCTCTGCGTCTATTTTTGCTGGCAATACCATTGCACAACAATGATACTCTGAACTCCCTTGGGTCTGGCTACCACCTGTGCCTTGTTGCTAATTCTTCATAGCCTTTCTAAAATATGTTCTCTTTTTCTCTTTCAAATTCAAAATCACAATTTTTCTTTTCATTCTATCAAAACTGTAAACACACTTTTTCAGCCTAAGAAAATGATATTCACTTGAGTTCTCCCAGTAGGAGAAAATAATTTCACTTCACCTCTGATTGCTTGCTAAGATATTCACCTTTGCTGTCACTCTTTCATGCTCACCCAGAAGCAGAATACAATTCAAATATGAGGAATTATTTCTCCTTTTTTTCCTTTTCCTGGGTGAGTCACTCACTTGAAGCCATACATGAAGTTGTGGGGCAAATGGGAATGAATCTGGATTGTGTCCTTAAGGAAAGACACTGGAAAAATTCGAAGATGTTATGCTGGTCTGCTCCATCCTGATTCTGATGGACATGTGTAACTGAAAGCTGAGGTCTGATGCAGGAACCTGCTGTAGTTTAACCTCAGCCAGGAGCTAAGCACAATGCAGCTATCTCCAGGAGAATGAGGCCCAACCACGGGTAACGGTTACTTGTGGCGACAAACACTATCGCTCCAAACATCCCTCCCTTCCTTCTCCTTCCCACAATATATTTTGTATGATGTCATATGATATGAAATATCCTTTTGGTAATTTGTGTCACCTGTCCCAGCTGTGCTTCCTCCCAACCTCCCATTCATCCCCAATTTCCTCGCCACTCTTGCAGTATGAAAAGCAGAAAAGGCCTTGGCCCTGTGTAAGCACTGGGACCCCAGGCAGGCTCAGACTTCTTGTCTCGGGATGTGCAGTCTTTTCAAGGTTTTAACCCTATCAGACCTAGGATTTCTTTCAGGTCTTGGTCAGTTGTTTGCTTGTTCTGACTTCCCTCAACAAAGCCATTGTGAAGAAAACTAATTCTACCCCAGCCAAAACCAGAACAGAACACAAAAGCTTGATCTCTGAATATGGTCACAAGGGCAGGGTGAGAGCTTTTAGAAGAGCAAGCTTTACTTCCCCTGAACTATGAGGAAAGGCTGGATCAATTCTATTTTGCCTAATCCAAATGTGTACTCCAGCCATGTAGCTACCTGGAGGGACATGAGACAGGGTATGTGTCAGGCTGCTTGGCCAAATCCTGGTATTCAAAGAAAATAAAGTCTCATCTTTATCTTCTATCAATAGATCCTTTAGATAAGCTTCCCACCATTTTGTTAGTAGCCTAATTCCCATCTGCTGGTGGCATAAGCCACTTTCTGAATTTGCCGACCATTTTTATTTGTCCCAAAGAGCAGCTTTGCAATGTTGCAGTAACCAATCTGTCTAAGATTGGCAAATTTGTGTGACTTTCAGGTTTTTTCCTGAAACAACACGAACTCTCTCAAGAAGCTAATTTAGCATCTGAAAGGCTGCTCTTTTTTTAATTCTTTCTTACCAGAAAGACTCTGCATGCTACAAGTCATTATGCCTTCAAGACAAAGAACTTGTTCTAATAGCTCAGAATTTTTTTAATATTAAGCTTTGTCTTGTCCTTTGTAGAGCTGAGGAAAGCACTTAGCTATTTTTTCAAAGAACAAAAGAAGAAGGAAAAATGGGTGGGCTAAAATAACCAACACTAGCTCAAAACATTTGAATATGTAAGAGCTCATGGCAGCCACATTTGACAAAAATAGGTACTTACAGGCTGATTTATTCAGAGTTAAATGGAGAAATATCCATCAGATTGGCACTATTTTGTGTAGTAAAATAAAAAATAACATGATGAGAGGAAATTAAGTGAAATTACTTTGATAATAGATGCCAAATTTTTTTCTTCTCTTAAAATAATAAGGAAGGAAAAAAGTGACATACAGTTTAGACAAAAGACGAATATTACCAGTCTGCTTTGACAATAACTTTCAAAAAAGGAGGCTTGAGTCTTCTTTTTGTGGTATGCCATATACTTATTTACTCCTGGTCTACTTGACAAATAAATGACAGCAAGGTAAAGTACTCTGGGAGTTTAAATGTTACAGGACATCGGAGCAGTGTTATCAAACTTAGCTATTAAAAAACATAAATATATAATCAAAAACTTATTTTTGGTAACCTTTTGGCTTTTAGAGCATCTATTTATTCAGAACAAAAACCTAGTAAGACAAAAAACACCATGGAGTTGTTTAAATATTTCTATGATTAGTGTTTGGCTATGTGTGAGAGCCCAAAGCTCCATATGACTTCAAGACCAGCAGTTTCATTCCAGCAATTGAAGTGATCTGTCACTGACTGGTTCCAGTTTACTAATCTTTCTTCTTTTTTTTTTTTTTTTAATTATTGAACTGATTTCTAAGGCAAAAGAGTTTTTGTTGTTAGTGTGTTTGTTTCTCCCATATTCACTGGACTTTTGGTTATCCACAGGGCATTAAAATAGCATCTAGAAATATAAAGTGACAACATGAATTAATATAACTTTTCACCAAACAAAATATATGTATCATTAGGGTTGTAGATTTTTTACCTGAAACAGGGACTAATGGTATTCTCAAGGATGAGGGAATAAGCAAAATAACTAGCTTTACTCAGCTAAATATGAGAGTATCTAATGAGTCACCAATCTCTACTTCGAGTCTGCATTAGTTTAACATCTTCCTTCTCTAATGAACGAGCATAAAATATAACACCTGTGACTCCATAGTACTTTGACTATTTGTTCTTCTTCAGCACTCAACTCAGACCAGTGCTGTCTTTGTGTTTTGTCAAGGGAGAACAATCCAAAAGCTCATTTCTTGGCATACATCAGCCATCAAAAGCTTTTCAACAGACATGGTCTACAACAGCAGTCTGCTATGTTTAAATGCCATCTGCACTGTGTGACTGTAGGAATGCATGTACACAAAAAGGGAGAATTGAGTATATATGCCTGTGTGATTCTGAATTCAAATCTCACTGCGTTATATAATTATTTGTGTGAGAACAAACCCAAGTGTGTGCGTGTGGTGTGCAGGAGCTGTTGGTCCTGCAGGGAGGCTCAAGCCCACAGCCCCACAGAAGGCCCAGGGCTGCAGCCCCAGCATACAGAAAACAGGTGGTTGCCCAAGGCCATGTGGCAAAGGCTGCCAGCCAAAAAAGGCTTCCTGGTAACCCACCCACACTATGAGCATCTGATCGGCTGCAGGGCCCCTCATGCTGGCCCAGAGGGCAGTGAGTGGTCAGTGACTCAGATATCCTGCCTGGGCAATGTGGCCATGGTGGCCAGGACGCATAAATACAGCAGCGCATGGGTTCCACCTTGCCTTTCCTCTTGGGACCTGCCGTTGCCATGTGACTTCCACAGAATTCTTTGGTGGTAGCTTTTCTCTTATTCTAATATTTTCTTCTGTCGTCCTTTGCTCTTTTAATCTCTTTTTCTTCAATCTTTCCTAATCTCTTTTGGGTAACTTAAAACCCATGGGTTACTAATAGTTTTTTGCTGTGTGCTTTTGTGGGCAGTCTTTGGTTGCTGGGTGGCTTTGGTGGAATGCTTCTGTCTTTGTTGCATGTTACCCCTGAAACCTTTTGCCAAAATGTTTGTTTTCTCATTAAATTAAATCTCTTGTGAAAGTGTGTTATCATTTTCTCTTTATGTGACCTTGAGATAATAATGAACTTAAGGTTTTACAAAAGTTCAGTTGAGAGAAATCTTTTGAAGACTTAAATATATATTTAAAAATAATACTCCCAGTTAAACTGGTGGCTTTGGGACTCGGATGTTACAAAATGAGGAGCTTCTGCTACTGTGTTTGGAATTTTTTTTGTCATATATGAATTATTGACCTCAGAGGCCCCATCCTCTAGGTGATAAATTTCCACTTGCAAAACACTTAAATGCAACCTTCAAACAATATATTTATAATTTATTTCCCTCACAAATATCAGACAATGTACATCCTCAGACTTCTCTGGAGCAAAGCAGTTTTTAATAGTAGTGATTCTATCTGATGTTCTAAGAGCGGTTATTTTCCCTCAACAGTCACGTGTGCATGTACAGTCACATATAAATCAAGATAATTGTTTTCTTGCAATTTATAACTGAAATAAGCTGGAAAACAAGACAGCAGAGTAAAAGCCAATAGATTTTTAGGAGCTCTGCCATCTGGTCTATTATAAAATGAATCTAATTATCTGGAAAATGTGTATCTGTAAGCAAAATGTATGCCTGTATGAATAGATGAATTCAGAACTGAAGTCTACTTATAAGCAGCTGTGGTCAGAGCATATTAATTGTTCAGCTTTATGGCATATGGAAGTCTATAACATGATAGCAAAGGCAATGACAACTAGAAAAGACCTGTTCTATGTCTTACTATATTTTTTGTCGGTTTTTAAATACACTTTTTTTCTTAATATGATAGGGCACAGAGTTGAAACCTGAGCAAGAGAAGAGCTGGCCTACTGGATAATGAGCATAATGGACAAAAGAAAATTACTTGGCAAAAGAAAATTGAAGGATTTTGGAAAAGCAAGCCTTGTGAAAAAAATCTTTTTACCTGTGAATATTATAGGGAGTAAATGCTGGCACCAGAACTGATAAGGGTAAGCTGAGCAGATAGTAACTCAGCAGAGAAAGCGTACAAGGCCAGGCTGAATGTCTTCACTGCTTCTTCTAGAAAACTGTTACAAAGATTACTCTTCTCTAGAATAGGTATCATAGAATGACTTGAGTTGCAAGGAACATTAAAGATCCCCTAGTTCCAATCCGCCTGCCATGGGAAGGGACACTTTTCACTACATGAGGTTGGCTCAGAGCTGCATTCAGATGTTTTGAATTTAGCTGAATTTAGCTTTTTCTATAATATTCACCTGTGCCATTTAACTAAAAGACAAAAGGGGGAGATGTAGCAGAATGTTAGGCTGTATTACAGAGTGCCAGACTATGATATAATGTCTTAGGTATGTAAACATCGTCTTGTGACTGTCCTGTGGCTCTGAGACAGTGACATATGACCACCTTTCCTTTTGTCTATTGGCTGTGTTAACCTAAACAATCTTTGGACTATAAAACCAGATGAATTTGCAATAAAGAGGAGACTCCATGAGACTCTATTAGCTTCTCCATTTTGGCCCTTGTGCATGTTGTACGTAGACTGTCTTTCTTTCCTGGATCCTCTGATTAACAGCAACATGCACATAAGGCCTGTATGTTTTGTAGGCAGTTGTGGTTTCAGAGGGTCCCGATCCCTGACACCACCAAATAGATGATTCCATTCTAAGGGATCGCAAGTACAACTGGACAGCAAAAGTATAACTTACTTTAAAACTGAAGCTTGATGTGTTTATGGGAAGGATCACATGACAGTTTCCTTTTATAGCAAGAGTTTGGAGCTGATGATTTAGCAAATCTCTTCAATTCTTCTGCTGTTTGTCATGATATTTTTATGCTGTGATTTTCCACACTCTGCAGATTGCCATCTGAACGACTTCATAAATTTGCCTTTACAGCAACTGAATTGATTTTTGTCATTCTAGCAAAGAAAGTCTGATAATCAAGAATTTATTTCACAACAAACCTTTGAAAAATGCATCTTAACAGTTAATTTTAATGGTTTTCTTTCCATTTAAAAATGAAAAACTGATAATAATTTATTTTTAGTGTATTATGTGTCTGCATCAGTTACACTCAGTTATATTTGCCATCCTGGGAATTAATCTGACAAGCATATTACATGTTACAGCCATTTCCTAGGTAACCAAAAGAGCCACATACATGCAGTGCAGCCATTAGAAACTTTTTCTTTTCCCTAGTGACTTCCTTTATTTTTTCAGCTCTTCCATAGGCGCTAAACTTTCTGTAATGCTAGGCAGATGTGCAATGCATTAATGAGCTGTGAGAGACAAAAAGAACAAGGTAGATTGAAATGTTTCTATTGAGAATCATGAAACATGAAAAGGACAGAGACCAATCTGGGGTTAAAAGCAGCATTTATGAAAAAAATCAGTCAAAACATGAATGCTTGTTGGAATTGACTTTCATTTGCAGGAACAAGAACTGGTAGCAAAAATTGTAAACATATTTATTTAATATGTCAATATGTTCAAATCTGGCTTTACATGGAGAGTTGGGCTCCTGAAAAGAAAACATTTTTAGTTTATATATGAAAAAACAAGCACATCAGAAACTTAGTGTAAGACAAAGGTCGAGAACTACAATGACAGGAGTGTAAGTGAGAGCAGAGTTTCTTGATTTACTGTGGTTTTGCCCTTAAAAACTGTGAGTTTGTCCATGTATATTGATTTGTCTCTTTTTGGAAATGTGGAAAAAATTGGACATGTGGATTATTAGAAAAGGTTATTGAAGTTCAGGGCAACTGACAATTTATGACTATCTCAGTGATATTTATTTTAACTTCAAGTGGTTTTGATTTTCATAATTACTGTGTTTCATACTATTTATTCAATGAATCATGGGTTTAAAACTTTACTAAGATCTGATTTTGTTTGTGTTTTTCATCAGAGCATCATCTCTGTTTCCAAGTGGCATTCACTTTCACTTTACTTTTATTTTTGATTTTTTTCATGCTATGTGTGGGTAGTGCTTTCATTTCCATGTGTGCATGACTTTGATTTTCTGTGGCTTGTTAGTGTGTCACTTGTCTGCTCAGTTTTGCCTGCAGTGAATTTTTCTCAAGAGTTTCTTCTTTGGTGGAAATGCCATGTGTGCAGTTTATTTTAGGAATATTTGAAACTTTTGATATTATTCATTTGCTACTTATCTATGAAGTTTTCTCTGTTAGAATACTTCATCTTTTGAAAGGACATATTCAACTGAAATTAGAAAAAGAGAAGTTGAATTCTAAGGCAGCATCAGAATTGTTTTCCCAGGAAGATATTGCATTTTATATAGAAAAACAATGGGTATTATTATAGGCAAATAGATAAATTAGCTTGAAATGCAGATATATGTAGCTATACATGAGTATGTACATATATACTTCCATGAATACCTATTTATGTACAACTTACATACATATATTTGTGTTACTTCTGGGTACAGCCTGTACCAGCCTATTACGTGCATGTCTTGCTTTTTTGGCTTCCACACAAAGTATAAATTTGGTTTTACCTTTGAAAAGGGCATTTTTCCTTTGAAATTTTATGTCATCATTCCTGTGCCCTATAAATCGTCAGTCTTTCAGTTTTGTTCCTCTGCTTGAAGAATGCTGTTGGGGTGGCTAGTAATCTTACAGATCTCAAACAAGGAGTGAACAGAAGAATGGCCTGCTTTCTAGGAGGACAGATGGAAGAGGGTTAGGGTAGCTTTACTATTTTGCCAAGCTGGAGAAATTTCAGGGCACAGAACGTGGGGAGACCTGGGGCAGCAGCAGGTCATCACTTGTTCAAGTTGGCTTCTTACTGTTTGGTAGTGAAGAAGCCCAGAGGTTAGAAGGTAAGAGGCCTGGTTTTGTTCTGGAGTTGTCTGTTATACCTATCTGGGCTGGCAGCCTTTCCCTCTTGGCTGCAAAAAGATGCAGATGTTCACACTAGATGTTAGTATTAATGTTCATGGTCCATTTTCCATCTGTGCATGTGTTGAAACTTCAAGAAAATTGTAGAAAAATAGCACATGTTTTGATTATAGGACATTTTGTATGCATTTTTATTACTATATATTTTTAATTTGTCAAAACACACAAACAAAATACCTCTTGTGGGACTGTGAAGACCTTCACTGGACTCCCATATAGATAGAGAAATATCACGTTTTATCTTCATCCTTTCTAGAGAATGGCAATGGGTTCTTGGCTTGAGATCCCTCACTGCCACCCAGGTGGCAGTGCTTCACCATATTTAGCAGTTCTGTAAGGTCTGCATATTCACATTTACAAACTTCAAGGAAATGTCAGAATGCAATACCATCAATGCACAACATTTGAAGTGGAGGCGGCCAAAATTCTAGTCTTTCTTCACTAGGTATGTGATGATAGGAGACTTTCACTGTTCCTTGTCTTAGTGTGAATAGCAGTGAAGTCACATGAGAAATGGGAGAACTTGCCAAGCAAGATAGCAGCTTCCTACCTCACACAAGCCAATAATAGTTTGCTAGAGAGAGAAGAAAAGAGTTTGTTTTGAGCTGCTTCATTACTCTGCAGGAAATTACTCCAATGAAAATTGCTTCTTTATCTATTACTTCTTTCTCTTCTCTATTGAGTAGTGGCTTTGGGAAACATTCCTAACTTTAGAATCAGATTAAAAATTAATTCAGAAGTCCTTTTTTCCCTCATTGAGGATGGGGTAACCTTGCAGTTATTTTTCACCCTTTATTTGTGTTCTGAATATAAGAAAAAAGCTTTCCAATCAGATGTGTTCACTTTTTTCCAGAACATACTCGACTAACAAATGCTAGTGATTTGGTATGGCTACAGATTTGGTTTTGTATACGAGACTTCTGTGCTGACTGCTATCACATTCCTCATAGTCCAAATTCTATGGTGATATGCGATCAATATTTTTATATTGTCTGAAAGGGTTTATTCCTGTTAAAACCGAACTCGAGAGGATACTACTGTGATAATATTAGCCTATTTCTAAAGAGGTGATAGCTAGTCTATATTTTTCACAGCAAGTATAATGACTCACATATCTTTGCATATAGTGAAGCTGGTAGTGATGTGATTTTTAGTAAGTTCTCAAATGATTTGATTGACACTTTTGGCGCTAAAAATAGTTCTATTGATTGCAACATCATCTATAACTAGCTTTGCAATTTCAATGTCTCTTACATGAGCCAGGTTTTTTTGTTGGTTGGTTGGTTTCTTTTAGGAGACATAAGGTTTGATAAAAACCCTATGAATATTTTTTTCATGGGCTTTGAAGCATGCCATAAATACCCGCATAAAAATTTCAGAATTTTGATCTACCTTTTGAATTAGTAAGGCTTTGAAGTCCTTTAACAGACTAATGAAATATTAGTTCAAACAGTAGGGAATATTTTTAATTTGTACCACTATATGTTGAAGAAAACAAGCCATAATAAATTATTTAATTTCTCTGTTATACATTACTTGATTTTAGAGTCAAGGCAACTATACAAACCTAAATATTAAAATGTGAATAAATTCTTATGAAATTTAGTTTATTTCTTACTTGATTAATTATTTTCAATTTTCTTCTTTAACATTGTGATTTTGGGACAATTGACATCATTCAGATAACTTGGGAAGAAAAAAAAAGACCACCTGATATAACACATTCGATCAGCTAATAGTTTGAAATCTGTGGAATCATATAGAGGTTGTATAAGAAATTATAAAAAAGAAACAACACTACTGAAACCACACTATGCCTAACTATCATTGACTTCAGCCAAGCTTTGAAAAGCTCAGACATTCACAAAGTAGGGCTAGAGTGAACTATAGTCAGTTTTGTTGAGCAAGACTTTCAATGTAAAAAAAAAAGCAAGCAGATATATGGAAGACTTCAGTGGAAGATTCTTTATTATTCTATTCTGGACTACAGAAATTGGATGAATGTTTAGTGTGTTCAGTAGTGATATTAGTTTGTATTGCTTCCAGGTGGAGAATGTTTTTAATTTTGGATTTTTTTATATTTGGTTTGAATTTAAAAATTTCTGGTAAATACTGTGAAACCGTGGCAATATTAGAATGTCTTGACACAATGAGATGAAAATGCAAGCTGGTTTTGTGCTTATTATGTTGGGGAGTTATTTCCCTGATATTAAAAAGAAAAAAAAAATGTGAGCAGGAGCTAACTCTGAACACATGTTAGTGGTGTAGAAGTGCACTTCTTGATTGCATTTTAAATATGATAGGCTAACTAGTAAGACTCTTTTTTTATCACAATAAACCTGAGGAAGATATTCAACAAATTGTAGATCATGTCCTATTTCAGTTAAGCATATTTTCATACCTCATGCTCTCTTAGTTTGCCTTTGACTAGTGTTGACAAGTGACTAACCAATAAAGTGACACTGGAGGTGTTTATGTGTGCACAAATAGGGAAAAAAACCCCCACACAACACAAACCTAAAACAACAACAGTGAAAACCTAAACAACTTTGATCTGAAAATTTCCTACCAGAAAAGGATTTCATGTAAGACTTGCTAAGCACAATAAGCAATGGTCTTCATTGCTTTCAACCCTCGATCCAGGGTTTGTTTCTTTGTTTGCTTTAGAGCATTTGACAATTATTTTCTGCCTTGTTTGCTTGACTGAAATAAATTCAGTGGGCATATTGATTGAATTAATTACCATAGGATAACCTAGAACACAAATTATGCCTTATGCTTGTCGCTAGCTTGTGTAGTTACCCAGTAGTTTTAGTGATGTGGCTCTGGATAATTTAATTCTCATGTCAAAGTAGCTGAAAATATTTACACTTATCATGGGACTAAAGACCACGGCCAAGTGTAACTCTAAAAATGTCACTTTGAGGTGGCTCATTTTTTGACCACACCCTTGTATTTCTAAATCCATTTAGAAGAAGGACTTTGATCTTGTAATCATTTAGAAGTATTTTGAATAATAATGGTTTCTTTACAATTTTATGTCACAATCAAAAACAGTAAGATTAGTAGTATTTCATAACTTCAACATTTTTTCTATTTGAAGTTGCATTTTTAATGTATTTTGAGGAAAGATCAGGTCTTAAAAAAATTCAGTGTTCTGAACAGCATATGGCAAACATAGCCAAGCCATAACATTGGAAGCATTTTATAGCATAATATATCATTCTTTCTCTTCCAGTCAGTACATCCTGAATCCCTCACCTTCCAAAGAAATCCCCAAAGTTGAGTATTACTTCTAATGGGAGTAAGGTGTCAGAAAATCCTCCTCAATTTACTGTGTCTTGAGATAATAACACCATCCTAAGAAAGAAGAAGCTACTTATTGTCACTTCTTAACAGGAATTGTTTCTAGCAGAAAATATTTCTAATGGAAGAAATTGCAGCTGGAATATTGGTAATTAAGTTGGAGACACAAGGCAAATTTGTGTTGTTAAAAGAGTTGCTGCTGTGAGATTTTTAAGGAATGTTACTTTTTAAATAGTTTTTTTTTGTAATTGATTTCTTTTTGTTTCTCAGTATTAGGCTTGTGTCTGCAAAAATGAGATACCGTGGCCTGAAGAAGAAATTTAGCTCAGACAAGTTCTAAAGTTATTTGAGATTAATAATTTTCTCCTGCGTGTAATGTTTCATTCCTGTGAGGTTTGTGCTCTGCTGCTTTAGGTATCTGAAAGCTTCTTACGAAGCTATTATATCTTCACTGTTGATGGTCAGACTTTGCTCAGAGCATCTTGAATAGCAACCTAAAATGAAATCAAGCTAAAAACTCAACAAATCACTGTTCTGTCATTATGTTGTACCTCCCTTAAATATGCTCCAGAAAGTATAGACTTTGTGTCGGAAAATTCTGTAAACAAGAAGTGATTCATGCCATGTGCTAAACAGTACTGTGAATTTTACTCAGCCCTGTTAAGAATGTGTTGAAATCAATAGATGACTCCCACTTAAAAAACACCAAAAAAGTCTTAAAAAGAAATATCAAGAAAGACCCAAAATGTTTTTATTGGGTTTAAAATATGTAAATAAATAAATAAATGGCTAAAGAGTAGACACAGAAAAGATTGGAACTGGGCTCTCAGTGCTCAGTTCTCAACTCCAGTGTGAAATGTGCAACTAATTGCAGTCACAGAAAGAGAGATGCAAGAAGTGCAAACCACAGAGTTGTATCAATCTGGGTATATGCCCCAGCTAGTGTTTCCATAGAGAAGCAGGGATAAAAGCCTGGGCTTGGCTTTACAATGACAAAGTTGAGTTGTGTTCACAAAGAACCTCTTCAGTAATCTATGCTATAGTGCACTGGACAATCTGATCATCAAGTAACACCTGCCCCTGGTACCTCTCTGTCCATTATGTGTCCATGTTCTAAGCTGTTGCTAAGGCAAGAGAAGGCACAATGAGGAAAAAATAACCTCCCCTGACTGCTAGGAACTTCAGGGAAGAAGCATAAAATAGCATGTTGCTGCAAATAGTAATGAATTTAAAAATAATAAAGAAAAATAATTTAAAAAATAAGTTTGATGAGAAATTCTTTTGTCATGGAGAAGGACATTGTGTATTCAAATAATGATTTTAGGAGTTTCTTTTAAATAGTGTTGAAAATTACTGGATTTTTTTAGCTGTTTGTCACCAAAGATGTGCTTTGGTAATTGGGGTATTGGTATCTATTTTGCGAATAAGTTTTATAAAATTCAAAAATTAAAAATACTTACCATGCTACAAAAGGAAAATAACAAAGTCTTTCTGAAATTTTTCACTTGCACAAAATACAGTGAAACTATTTATTACGTGTCTGGTGTGGGGGTTTTTTCAGGGAGAAGGGGAGGGTGTTTGTATTGTTTGCTTGCTCGTTTGTTTGTAAAACCAGTTTTTTAGAAACATGAAGGAAAAGCCACGATCACAGTGTTGGCATCTTCGGAGCTTCTCCCCCTGCCTCTGCTCTTCATGCCCCGGGGCAGGGGCCAGGGAGCAGCAGTAGCAAAGAGACAGGAATGGAATCCGCACACCTGCGGCTCAGGGGCCATTTGGTGTGGAAGGCACAGAGCCCCCTCCTTGCTTACCTCTATCGTTGGTGGGACGGAGAGACAGAGAGGCAGTGGCCTGTGGGCTGCAGGCACAGGGTTTCCTTTGCCACCCGCGAGCGCTCTGGGCTGGAGCGGGCGGCGGTGCCTGATCCTGCCTGGTGCTTTGCGGGGTCCGCGGGATAGCACGGCGCCTCTCTACTGGCCGCAGAGCAGAGCATGTGGTGCCGCTCCAGCCATTGCTCCGTTTTTCCTGGCAGTGCTGGTGGCAGCGAGCAGCTGCAAAGCTCAGTGGCTGCACCCGCGGTGCAAAGTCCACCCCACCCCACAGCGAGCTGTGCTGGGCTTGGCAGTCACTCAGGCGCAGAGCCCGGGTCCGGCACGGCACGGCAGTGCAGAGTGATGTGTGGCGGCAGCTTCTTCTGGCAGGCAGCTGGCAAGAGCCCAGCTGGAAGTGGCCATGGCCGCACAGCCCCCTCCCCACACTACCAGGAGGTGTGTGGTGGTGACTGCTCCCATGGGCAGCCCCCAATGCCCGCTGCTGGTCCCTGTGGGCGGCGAGTGCACCGCAGGTGGCACTGGCGGCCCCGTGCTGCCGGCCTCCAGGCCCTGAGCACATGGCGTTTTGGCAGGAACCATCATTTTGTCTGAAGTGAAGATCCCAAAAGAAAGGTGGAGTCCATTGCCACCGGCCAATCAAAGGACAGCCTGCCCAGGAAGAAGATGCTGGATTCCCGTGGGACTTCCAGGGCATAAAAGCCTGAACACAGAAGTCCTCGTTCTCTTTTGGCTCCCTCCTGAGCTAAGAGAAGCACGGCTCCCCTCTTCCTGGCTCCCAGACCGCGTGGCTTGCTTCCACTCACCTCCATTGGCGCAGGCAGCGGCCCAGCGCCATCGAAACCAACCCAGCCAAAGCACAAGTGATAGTTTTTCCTCATGGATGGGGAGGTGCTTTTCGCCGTCTTTGTTTTGTAGGAGGCTCCGAGGGCCAGGAGATTACCATCATAGAGGCGCCTTCCCCTTTCTTCCCCTGCTTCTCAGCTGGCCAGCTGGCTTTGAGGAGTAGTTTGGTTTTTTTGCATGACATTGTCAGGTGTTATATTGTGTATTTCATTTAGTGTCTCTGGATCCCGTTAGGTTTTTGGTAGAGCCCTAGACAATAAATCTTTTAGTCGCTGTTGAATCTGTTCAGTCTTTCGTCACTGCTGCACGCCCCCTAGTGGTATAGTGGTTCAAACCACCATACTTTTTGAAGCCAGAATTGGCATCCAGTAAGCTCAACTCTTCTTTTAAGAGGTTAGCAGGATTGATATTTTTTTCTGATATTATTAATATTTAATATTAAAAGCAACAGATATCACAAGAACAGAAGTCAATTGCATATGCAATATTTTATTTTTCAGCAAATGTTAGAATTTGTTGTATAGTTAGTATCTCAGAGTTCTCTGAATAGCTTATATCTACTAAAATCTTAGGTATGGCTTTTCCATTATTAATTCTCCAAATGTCATGTCCTTTGCAATAGGGTGAGTCAGCCTGTGTCATAGAGACATTAAAGCTCACTTTGTGAGCTCTTTTCCGTCACTAGTTCATTGAAAAGTCTAATGTAACTTCATATGTTTCCTTCTAAATTTTTAAGTAACTCTTAAAATTCATTTTGTTTATCTTAGGAAAGGAAGTAAGCCATAAAAACTTATAACAGTCCTCCAAAATGGTGATGACTTTTTAACTAGTTAGCAATTCAGGTATTTTTGTTGATAATTGGAATAAAAAAATCTCAGTGTTACAGATTTTTCAGTATGAAATGTTTTTAATGGTATCCATCTGTTGCCTTTCTGTCTCAGTATTCTTTCTCAAGCATGTCTATGCTTTGACATTAAGCTGTTATTTTTTAATTCTCTCAAGTCCAAAATAAAATTTATTTATTTAAATAATATACTGAGAGAAAAATGGGATATTATTATTGGCTTCACCAGCACTTGAATCAAAAATACTTTCTCTCACTATCACCAGTTCTGTATTTCAATTTCTTCTGTGACATTGCATATGATAGAAGCAAAATACATTTTACATAATCATTTTTCATGTAAATTCAGCTAAGTTGTATCAACTGAAAAAACTTTTTGAGCAAGTGACACAAGCTACTATATTAAAAGTCTAAGCAGAAATTAATCTCTACTTACAGATTTTGAAAAAAACCCACATTACTTCATAGACTTTACACTGTCTGAAGATGGGAAAATGAAAATAAGTAACCTGACAGCAAGATTTATTTAATTATTACTTAAAATAATTATCAGTCTACTTCCACTTTGTTGTTAACAGAAGGAGTTTTGGTAAATGATGAAAATTTTGCTGGTTAAATTTGGAACTTGTCTTTGATGTAATTTCTTTTCCTGATTGCATCTGTCATTCATGTTAGAAATAATTACTGTAAAATGAAGTATCTGGCATTTGAAAAAATATACCAGGTGCTTTAAAAATGCATGAGAGGGATTATTGATTGGTTCCATCTTTAAACTTTTGAAAAAATAAGACACATTTATGTTCTTTTGTTAATATTGAAATCAATCAGATGCTTAGAAAAGTGAAGGTAGTTAGCGTAACATTGTTGGGCTCTGGACATTTATAGTAGAATCTGACCATACATTTTCTGATGGTTAGCTTTTTTAAGAAGTGAAGTCTCTCTGTAAGTTATCCAAGAAAAAAAATAAATTTGGAGTTCTCTCAAACTAATCTGCCATTTGATTAATTGTGAGATAATTTAGTTCATGTCTGTACCTACAGAGCAATTGACTCCAAGATGGCTATTTTCAGAACTGAAAATTCAGGAAAATGCAATGAAAGTGTTATGCAGAGTTTATTGGCCTGGACACAGAACCCTATAAACTGTATTCTTTCCCTAGCACATCACTGAGTGCTACACTCTGTTACAAGCATTTACCAAGTCACTTTAGCTGTAGCTTGGGTAGTTCTGCATCACTGTTCAATTTCAGTATCACTTGACTGAACGATATGCAGACTCTTTATAAGTCTTAATTACAACTATAAAATATTCAAATGTTGTTGAGGTAAGCTAATGGTTTGAAGGGAAATTTTCCAAAATAGAAACTATGTCATAAAAATATGAAAAGGAAAAAAAAGAGATGATGATAACAATAAGGCCATCAAGAAGACTACCATTAAGGAAGACAAGTTGAGATGAAGTTTATTTCCCTTGATATTATTTCTTGGTAGGTTCATTTATACCAATAAGGTTTGGTAATATATTCTGGGAATCCAGATGGAATATGACAATGAAGAAAAATTAAGTACTTCTATTAGTGAATTTTTGCACTTGACCTATTTCTCATAAAGACAGGAGTAAGCAAAATTTGAAATGTAGCTCACTGAAGGCAAAGACTTTCATAGAGACTTAAAGTGAAGGCATGCAGTAAGACATTATAAAAGGATACTTAAAGATTCAGCAGAATGTACGTCACAGCAATTTCTACTGATTCTCATAATATTTGTACTCTATTTTACATGGATAAAGGTTTTCCTTAAAAGCATGGAAATGTATGAAAAAATAATTTTTAATTTTTTTTCACAGTGAGATTTACAAAGAGAAATTTACAAGATGTATCACATAGCACTAATAGAATTGCTTACCTTTTCAGCAATACCTGCAGACTACTAGTGGAAATGCAAGCATATGAACCAAAATTATGATTCAGATATGAGAATTTTATGTCTTTATGGGTTTAAATAATGGTGGAATATTTCAGCTTGTAGGCTTACATTTATGATCTAGTTTCTGTACCCACGAAGTTCTCATGTGCATGTTATACATACTGTAATCCAGAGAGTATACACAGAAATATAACTGAACAATTTTTCATTTCCACTAAGATAAATTCTTGATTTGCCCTCCTTGAGAGAATTCTCTTTTTTTATTTTTTATTTTTGACTGTCTCCACCTAGTAATCTGTACACAAAATAAACAGAAGTGGCTAGTAAGAAAACCTTCATAAAATGACAATCACCAAAATTCATACTGGCAGCTGATAATGGCTTCATTCTGACACATCCTTTGTAGCAAGCCCCGGTGACCTGCAACAGTCAACAGCAATAACTTAATATATACAACTGGGGAAGGAAGAAAAAAACCACCAAAGCATCACAGAATTAAGTAGGTTGGAAAAGACCTTTGAGATCACCAAGTCTAACCTATGACCTAACACCGCCTCATCAAATAAACCATGGCAATAAGTGCCACATCCAGTCTGTTTTCAAACACCTTCATGGGTGGCGACTCCACCACCTCCCAGGGCAACACATTACAATGGCCAATCACTGTTTCTGTGAAGAATTTTTTCCTAATGACTAGCCTAAACTTCCCCCGGTGCAGCTTGAGATTGTGTCCTCTTGTTCTGTCTCTTGTTGCCTGGGAGATGAGACCTACCACCACCTCCTTTCCTCCTTTCCTCTAGTTGTAGAGAGCAATGAGGTCTCCCTGAGACCTCCTCTTCTCCAGTCGGAATAGCCCCAGTTCCCTCAGCTGCTCCTCACAGGGCTTGTGTTCTAGACCCCTCATCAGCCTGGTTGTTCTCTGGACACATATGAACATCTCAACATCTTTCATAAATTAAGGGTCCCAGAACTAGACACAGTACTCAAGGTGAGGCCTAACCAGTGCTGTATACAGGGGAAGAATGACTTCCCCAGTCCTGCTGGCCACACTATTCCTGGTACAGGCCAGGATGGTATTGGCCTTCTTGGCAATCAGGGCGCACTGCTGGCTCATGTTCATCCTGCTGTTAATCAATAGCCCCAGATCCCTTTGTGCCTGCCCAGCCACTCTGTCCCCAGCCTGTAGCACTGCAGGGAGTTCTTGTGGCCAAAGTGTAGGACCCAGCCCTTAGATTTGTTAAACCTCATATTGTTGGATTCTGCCCATCTATATAGCCTGCCCAGGTCCCTCTGCAGAGCCCTCCTACCCTCTAACAGAATGACATTTGCTCTCAAGTTGATGTCATCTACCGATGGTAGATTCAATCCCCTTGTTCAGATCATTAATAAAGATATTAAATAGGATTGGGCCCAACTCTGATTCCTGGAGAACACCACTAGTGACAACCCCCCCCTCCCAAAAGAAACAGGCAACACAAGTCCCAAATCCAGAATAATATCTCATTTACATAACTTGATTACTAAATCCATTTAAGATGAAATCAAAAGCACATATACTGAAGCAGTATGACACATATTGCACAAACAAATTGGACATGCAAGTTGGCTCATCATATTTTCAGACCAGCTTTTTAAAATAACACTGTTCTCACATGATAAAGAATGATTTCACACAATAAGATTTCACCAGACATGATAAAATCAGAGACAAATTTGAGAACAGCCTCCTATACCCTGAAATTAATTTATGATCAGGTAACTCACATGGTTGATGAGGGAAAAAATTGTTGATGTAGTGTACCTGGATTTTAGCAAAGCCTCTGATACTGTCTCCCATAGAAAACTGGTGAAACTGGTGGTTTATGATTTGGACAGGTTTACTCTGTGCTGGGTTAAGAACTGGCTGGATGGCTAAGCTCAGAGAGTGGTGAACAGTGTCACATCCAGTTGGAGGCCGGTCACCAGCGGGATCCCCCAGGGTTCAATGTTGGGACCAGTTCTGTTCAATATCTTTATTGATGAGCTGGGTGAGGGGATGGAGTCCTCCATTAGTAAGTTTACAGATGGCACCAAGATGGGAATAAATGTCCATCTTTTAGAAGGTAGGAGTGCTCTGCAGAGGAAGTTTGACAGGCTGGATAGATGGCCTGAATCAATAACATGAGATTTAATTAATCTAAATGCTGTGTTCTACACTTTGGTCACAATAACCCCATGCAGAGATATAGGTTGGAGACTGAGTGGCTGGAGAATGGCCGGGTGGAGAGGGACTTGGGAGTACTGGCTGGTAGGAAACTTAACATAAGCCAGCAGTGTGCCCTGGTGACCAAGAAGACCAATGGCATCCTGTTGTGTATCAGGAATAGTGTGACCCGTAGGACTAGGGAAGTTATTTTTCCCCTGTACTCAGCATGGGTTAGGCCACATCTTGAGTACTCTGACCAGTTCTGGGCCGCTCAGTTTAAGAAAAATATTGAGATGCTTGAACATGACCAGAGAAAGGCAGCAAGGATAGTGAAGGGGCTGGAGCACAGGCCCTGTGAAGATTGTCTGAAGGAGCTGGAGTTGTTCAGTCTGGAGAAGACAAGGCTCAGGGGAGAGCTTATTGCTGTCAGCTGCCTGAAAGGAGGTTGTGGCCAGGTGGGTATTGGTGTCTTCTTTCAAGCAACAGTGAGACAACAAGAGGACACAGTCTTAAGCTGCATCAAGGGAGGTTTAGACTGGATGTTAGGAAAAACTCTTTCACAGAGTGATTTCCCACTGGAATGGGTTGCCCTAGGAGGTGGTTGAGTCACCATCCCTGGATGTGTTCAAGAATAGTTTGGATGAGGTACTTAGTTCCATGATTTAGATGGTGGGATGATGTTAGGCAATAGGTTAGACTCAATAATCTCAATGGTCTTTTCCAACCTTGTTAATTCTGTTATTCTGTTATTCTTTGATTCTGTGAATTTTAGAAGGATTTCAGCTGTGGAAAGATAATAGATTCAGTCTTCATAAAACTCTGAAATTGAATCTTTCTGTTCCAAAGACATTTTGTTCTAAGCTGCATGCCATTTATTGTTACAAGTAAACTTTCATTATTTTAGCATTGACAGCAGTAAGAGATTTTAATGTAGGGAAAGAATGTGATTAATCTCTGATAAAATTGGTGTCAGTTACACCACTTTTAAAAATACTGATCGGCAAGGATGCAAAAATTCTAGTAGAATTGAACCAGGCATGCAGTGAATATTCTGTCAATATTTGTCCATTGCTTGAGGAGCTGATGCTTTAAATATAAATTGAGATGTACAGAATTCTTCAATTTTGCCTTTCACTTGTTCTTTGAAAGGCCATAGAAGTTATCCAGTCTACAGACTTCCTGGTATGAATTTTAACATGATGCATATGAAAAAGATTGGGAAACATTCACTCCAAGAATACATTCCTCATTAAATAATGTCAACTATTCACCAAATGAAGGAAGAAGAGATTTAGGTTTAGATTCCACTGATGTAACTGGTTACTTGAGAATTATGAGGTATTTCCTCCAAAGAACTCTACTGCAGGAAAGTGTCTTGCATAGGCATAAGGAGGGCAGCTTCCTATATAGGAAGAAGTAGAAAGATTTAAAATGAAATACAAAACTGATCTAAATCTTTAAGAGAGCTCGGCTTGAAAAGCAAACGTCTCACCAAGAGCATGAGACATACACAAGATCCACAATTCCAACTACTGCAATTGCTGTTCAGTGAAGGGAAAAAAGATCTTTCTCGAAGTAATTTAAATAACTGTGATTTTTTTCTTTGATTTTCTATTGCTTTCTGCAGTACTGTTTGCTTTGGTTGTTATTAATTATTGCAAATATTTTCATTTCTATTCTTATTTTGTGGTAAGCAAATAATACTGCTTTTTTTAGAATCTGATGTATCTATAAAGAATTATCTTGAGAAATTTTAGTGATAGTCTTTCCATTTGAGTCCATGTGTATGCCACAATATATGAATATATATGTGGGATATACAGCATTGCAGGTAAAATTAACAAAGTGTATTCTTTTTTGAAGAATTTGCATCTAGAGAAATGGCACATAGGACTGAACAGTGGGCAGGGAGAGTATTTTACAGGGACTATGACTGTTAATATTAGGCTGCCCAACATGCAGAAAAGGGTTGGATCATGTTTGAACCCTAAGGGCCATGGCAGGGGCAGGAGAAGTAATATTTGTGCATTATTCTTTCACCCTCTTATTCATGTATCCTCTTGATAGCTTTTCTCAGAAACCAGAACTTAATAATAATTAAATCTATGCAGTGCTGTACTTTTGGAGGCTGAAGAAGATGTAGAAGAGGATCTCCCACTGCCATCTCCAACTTAGTTCTTGACAATCTGCCTCCCATTAAGTTTCCAATATCTGTTGGAAGAGACTCCCACTCTACATTTTCAGAATTTCATTTTTTAGGCTGCTTGATTTTAAATCTAATTGTATTTCAGGCCATTCTGGGCAAGATGGTGTGCTTTGCTGTGGAGTCCAGTCAGTCTCTTCTGTCACAGATTTCAACGTTTGAAGAAACAAAGGTAAACTTCAGCATCAGAGTCACAGTTGTTTCATTTGAATACCTTGATTGTGACAGAGTAACTGACTGAATCCTTTCTCTTTTCACAGGCCATACTTCCCTAATTCTCAAAAAATATGACATGCTTGTTAAGGATACTTGGAAAAATTATTGCACTCAATTAGAGAAAGGTTTAGTTCTTCCTAGGAACCAAGCATACCTCTTCTAGAAGTTAATTAAATAAACTCAAATAACATCATGATGCAATCATGAGACCATCATGTTTGCATGAAGACTACTTATTCTATTGTTAGAATTAATTTTATATTGGTGGTACCTCTTCTGAAAATTTATTTTCACTGAACATTCACACAGAATTACACACATGGAATTAACGAGGTTGGAAAAGACCATAGAGATCATCAAGTCCAAGCTTTTACCTAACGAAAAAACCTATCCAACACCAATCTATCATCTAAACCATCTAAATCGTGTCACTAAGTCCATCATCCAACCTATCCTTAAACACATTCAGAGACAGTGACTCCACCACCTACCTGGGAAGCCCATTCTGATGGGAAATCATTCTCTCTGTGAAAATGTTTCTCCTGATATCCAAACTAAACCTCCCCTAACGCAGCCTAAGACTGTGTCCTCTCGTCCAGTCACTGGGAGCCTGAGAGATCATCCCCTGCCTGACTACAAACTTCTTTCAGGTAGTTATAGGCAGCAATAAGGTCACCTCTGAACCTCCTCTTCTCCAGACAGAACAGCCCCAGCTCCCTCAGCCACTCCTCATAGGGCTTGTGCTCCAGCCCTTTCATCCTCCTTGTTGCCCTTCCCTGGACACATTACAGCATCTCAATATCCTTCTTAAACTGAGGGGCCCAGAACTGGACACAGTACTCAAGCTGAGTACAAAGGAAGAATAACTTCCCTGGTCCTACTGCCAACACTATTCTTGATGCAGGCCAGGATGCCATTGGCCTTCTTGGCCTCCTGAGCACACTGTTGGTTCATATTGAGTTTCCTATCAACCAGCACTCCTAAGTCCCTCTCCACATGGCCATTCTCCAGCCACACCGACCCCAGCCTATAACTCTGCATGGGGTTATTGTGGCCAAAGTGCAAAACCTGGCACTTAGATTTATTAAACCTCATGCTATTGGACTCAGTCCATCTACCCAGCCTATCAAGGTCTCTCTGCAGAGCCCTCCTTCCCTCTAACAGATCAACACTCATTCCAAGTGTGGTGTCATCCGCAAACTTGCTAATAATGGATTCCATCCCCTCGTCCAGGTCATCAATAAAGATATTGAACAGAACTGGTCCCAACATTGAACCCTGGGGGACCCCACTGGTGACCAGCCTCCAACTGGATGTGATACTGTTCACCACTCTCTGAGCTTGGCCATCCAGCCAATTCTTAACCCAGCACAGAGTAAACCTGTCTAAGCCACAATCTACCAGTTTCACCAGGAGTTTACTATGGGAGACACTATCAAAGACTTTGCTAAAATCTAGGTACACTAGATCCACAGCTTTTCCCTCATCAATCATATGAGTTACCTGATCATAAAAGGAGACTAAGTTTGTTAAGCAGGATCTTCCTCTCCTAAATCCATGCTGACTAGATCTGATCTCCTTATTATCCTGTAGATGCAGCATGATTTCCCTTAAGATGATTTGTTTCATCATTTTCCCTGGTACTGAGGTCAGGCTGGCAGGTCTATAATTCCCTGGATCCTCCTTCTTGCCCTTCTTATAGATAGGTGCCACATTAGCCAACTTCCAATCATCTGGAACCTCTCCAATAAACCAAGACTGCTGAAAGATCATTGAAAGAGGCTTAGCAAGCACATCTGCCAGCTCTCTCAGCACCCTAGGATGAATCCCATCAGGTCCCATAGACCTATGAGGATCTAGGTGGGACAGTAGGTCTCTAACATCTTCCACCTTGATCATGGGGGGCTACACTGTTCCCTATCCATATCAAGTAGCTTAAGCAACCACTTGTCCTGTAGACCATCAGTTTTACTATTAAAAACAGAGGCAAAGAAGGTATTGAGTGCTTCTGCCTTTTCCTCATCTTTAACAACTATATTATTCCCTTCCTTATTTAATAAAGAATGGAGAATGTCCTTATCATTCCTTTTACCATAAATGTATTTATAGAAACACCGTTTATTATCCTTAACAGAGGTGGCCAATTTTAGCTCAAACTGAGCCTTCGCTTCCCTAATTCTTTTTCTACATGACCTAACAATATCTTTAAACATTGTCTGTGATACCTCCCCTTCTTTCCCGGACAGGGGCCGGTGAACAGCTGTGATAGAGCAATATAGAGCCCTCCCCCATCTTCACTCACCACAGTCGCAGCGGGGGACCGAGAGCTCGGCGCCGGTGGTGTTCCCCTCCTCCTGGTCCTGATTCACAGCAGTGAGATGGGCGTGGAGCCGGGGGTGCAAAGCTGCTTCTGCCGTTTTCACGATTTTTCCTAGCAGTTCAGGCAGCGGTGGCAGCCCCGGCTCACAGCGGCTGAGGTCCCCCTCGGGGATGGAGATGGCTCATCCTGCGGCGTGGCCGTGGCGCCAGGTGGAGAGACAGGAACAGAGCTGCAGCCGCGGCACAGGTGGAACGGACTCTGCTTATGCAGCCAGCCGTCATGGTGGTAGGTGGCGACCAGCGCAGAGCTGACGCGGCATGGCGGCACCGCACCTTTCCCCCCCGGCGGCGGTTGATCCTGGTCTCACCGGTGTGGGTGACAGAGGGTGCTGCTGGCCTCGTGCCACCATGAAGGAGCCTGGCGGGGGGTCCTGCTGTCCCACCCGGGGCAGGTGGAGCAGGCGTCTGTGTGATGGTCACTCCACATGGCTGGGAATGGTACTGCTGCTCTGGGGGTCCCTCTTGGGGAGGGTCTCTGTGGACAGCAGGTGCCTGCTGGCGGCCCCGCCACCTGTGGCCGGTCCCTGGGACAGCAGCAGGTTGCCCCGCACTGGTGCTGTGCTGGCAGTGGCTGTGCAGGGGCGGCAGCCACTCTGTGGGTGCCGTGGGTGGCCCTGAGGGTGACCCATGGGCGGTAAAGATGGCGCCTCCAAGCTCCGAGCGCACAGTTTTCGTTGGGAACCGCCATTTTGCCTGGAGTGAAGACCCCAGAAGAGAGGTGGAGCCCGGCTCTGCTCGCCAATCAGGAGACGGCTTGGCCAGGAAGAAGACGTCAGTTTCCCGTGGGACTTTGAGGGTATAAAAGCTGCAGACATGGAAGTCCTGCCCCTCTTCTTGGCTGTCTGTTGAGCCAAGAGGATTGGGGCTCCCCCTGTTCCAGGTCCCAGACTGCGCAGCCTGCTTCCACTCACCTCCATTGGCACAGGGAGCAGCACAGGGCCATTGGAACCCAGCCTAACAGCAATTGATATCTTCCCTGTGGGCCTTCCCTGGGTGGAGGGGTGCTTTTCACCATTTTGTATTTTGCAGGGACTTCAAGGGGCGGGAGTGTGCCATCAGACAGAGAGAGAGAGGAGGCTTCCCTTTTCCTTCCACTGCTTTTCTCAGCCAGCCACTTGGCCTTTGACAATCAGTCTGGTTTTTTTGTTTTCTTTGCGTGGCATTGTCATGTTTTTTTATCTGCCTATTTTTGTCTGGGCTCCCTTAAGGTTGCATTGTTTTCTCTGGTAGAGCCCTAGACAATAGACTGCTACCTGCTGTTAAAATTCTGTTCAGTTTTCCGTCATCATTGTGTGTGCCTCTCTAGTGAATATAGTGTTTTGAACCACCACATTACAGAATCACAGAATTAACTAGGGCGGAAAAGACCTTTGAGATCATTAAGTCCAACCTATGACCTAACAAGATCTCATCAACTAAACCATGACACTAAATGCCACATCCAGTCTGTTTTTAAACACTTCCAGGGACAGTGACTCCACCACCTCCAAGGACAGCCCATTCCAGTGGCCAATCACTCTTTCTGTGAAGAATTTTTTCCTAATGACCAGCCTAATCTCTCCCTGGTGCAGCTTGAGACTGTATCCTTTCCTTCTGTCACTGGCTGCCTGGGAGTTGAGACCAACTCCCAACTGGCTGCAACCTCCTTTCCTGTAGCTGTAGAGAGTGATAAGGTCTCCTCTTAGCCTCCTCCAGGCTAAAAAACACCAGCTCCCTTAGGTGCTCCTCACAGGCTTGTGTTTCAGACCCCTCGCCAGCCTGGTTGCCCTTCTTTGGACACATTCGAGCATCTCAACCTCTTTCTTAAACTGAGAGGCCCTGATCTGGACACAGCACTCAAGGTATGGCCTAACCAGTGCTGAGTACAGGGGAAGAATGACTTCCCTAGTCCTGCTGGCCAAACTATTCCTAATACAGGCCAGGCTACTGTACTGTTTTTTCTGTGGCCAGGTTTTGGTACCAGCAGGGGGGCTGAGCGGGAGGCTTCTTCAAGAAGCTCGTGGAAGTTTCTCCCATGTCCAACAGAACCAGTGCCAGCCGGCTCCAGGCTGGGCCTGCAGCTGACCAAGGCCAATGTATTTAAGAACTGCTGGGACTTGCTTAATTCAGCACAGAGTGCTCCTGTCTGACCTGCAGGCCACTAGCTTTTCACAGAGTATACTGTTTGCAGTGGTGTCAAAGGCTTTGCTGAAGTCCAGGTAGACCCAGCTCAAGACCCAGCCCAAGACCCAGCAGGTTAAAATGGAGTGTTGAACAAATGTATTTTTATCTCTGTTTAGCAAGAAAGTAAAATAAATAATGTAATGCCATTTCTGGTATCTATCATGTTGGGGACTTTGTGCCACTCCAGAATAGCTAAATTAGATTTGGAAAAGGAATAACATAAAGGAGGTATGGAGACAAAACTCCTAAAATCTGGCACTGTGTTGAGAAAACCTGTCTTTTCTAACTCTTTAATCTTTATTTAAAATAAGACCGTGATGCCTTAAAAATTATCATATCTGAAGGACTAAATTAAGCCTTTTGCCAAGTGGAATAGATTAGAAGTAGTTTAAGGAGTTGTGTCGACTTCAACTGTGTGTAACATCTTGATAATTCCCAGATGAGTAATGTTAGTGGAGTTGACTAATATATTTGACTTTGAGCATAATTTTTTTTTCTAAGTCTTTCTATTGTCTACTAGATATGTGCAAACTGTAACACAATGTGCAAGCTTAAAGGCACACATTAATATCTGGCATCAGCAAATGATATGGTTAGTTATTAATTTAATTTTAATTGGTTGCAACACAATGAGAAAGTACATAGTGTAATAAATCGTTCTAAGCATTTTAAGATATGTCACCAGTACTCACTGAAGGACAGAACCAAGACACATAGCAATATAATTTGCATTTAAATGATAACTATGTTTTAACTCTTTAAGGTGCTATTAACCATGTGACCATTCTCACTATTAATCTTTCTCTTACTGTCTGATAAACTGACACTACATCCCCACGCGATCTTTTCATACACGTTTAGTACATGAATATGAAAATAGAGACATTTTAAGTAGTTGGGTCATCATGAACCCCTTAATTAAACCTTTATAAACTTTTAATTCATGAACTGCCAGAAATAAAAATAATGATTTAAACAAATTTAAAAATAGTCATGAATATTTTTGAAGGTTGCCTGAACATTCATTTATTTGTGATTAATTGAATGTATAGGGGAAAAACCATAATGTTCTAACCTCATAAATCAGACGTTTTCTTTTAGCAAAACCCCTAACAAAATAGAATATTTTCTTTTTAATATAGGTTGTTATGTGTGTACTAGGATGCCATGTGCAACTAAAATTGAAAAAATGTAGCACAACTATTATTAACGGTTTTTTATATAAATGTTATAATAATACAAGATAAAGGTATTCCAAACAGATGCAGCATATGATTCTTTCAAAATCCAAAATGAAAAAAATGTGGCTGCTTAACTTCCTATAGATGTAGTGAGAAAAAAAAAAAAAAAGGATATTCAAGTTCCAGAGCAATAGCTTTAATTCCTACACAAACCTTCAGAAGTTCCTCTGCAGCACTTTTCAGAAAACTAGTAGTAGTTAAGTTGATGTAAAATGGTGCAATGCACAGAGACAATAAGTTTTTCTCAAAAGCTTTGAAAGAAGTCTGTTTTGTTTTTTTTTCAGTCCTGGTTGTGTCATTGCACCATATTTAGGGAATAAGAAAATGACCCGTTATACAGAATATGTGGGTATAAAGTTGAATGCACTTATCTTTGTACTGACACCACTTCAATAAATGTACAGGGAAGGAAAAAAGAATGAAGATAGAAATACCTCTAATCTCCTAAAACTTGCTGCATGAATTCAAGCTGTTGTCTTGCTGATTGAAATTTTATCTGAAGTTTTTTCAGGCATTGCTGAAGCTTTGATCAGCCAGCAGTGTTTGAATTCTAATTCTTTATGAATAAATGCTCTGGATTTTTATGCATTTAAACACAGCATTCATTTTTTTCAGAGCCCTTTTAAGCCCTCTTTTGCATTTATATACCTAGTAAATTTTCTTTTCTTGTTGTAACTTGAAGATTTTTTTTTTCTTTTAAAAGAGCATTGACATACCTTCAAATTATAATTCAGCTGGTTTACTTTTTTCCACTTGCTACTGCTGACCATACTTCAAACTAATGTGCAGTTGCTTTATGGAAAACATAGATTACCTGAACCTATGGGTTTACAACAGCATCAACACAGTGCTTCAATCCTGTGTATATGAAGCCTTGGAGAAGACATTCTATCCAAACAGTGACCCTAGGCAAGACATGTTGGCTCTATTGGGACTAAAAAGCTCATGCTGGCATGAGCAGCTGCTGTAAGGAAATGTTATCAAGTGCCTTGTTTCAGACTGCACTACACTCCACTGGATGTTATGGCAGATGTTATTCAGGCCTGTTAAGTGACAATAAATAGTTTTGGGCTCTATGCAAGATGAAAAACATCATGCTATGGGGAAGAGGCTGAACTTCTGTATGGTTGAGGTCTACGCAGCATGCCATAGGAAAATCCGTCATGTCTGTTCAATGCTGCACAAAAGCTGCGTTTGTATCATCCACAGAGACATCATTTACTCCCTGTCTATATTCCTCTTTTTATTCTACCTTTGCACCATTTGTTGTCAAGTCTTTCAAACCCTGCACAATACGTCCTTCTCCTTTCTCTGTGTTCCCTTGCAAAATACCACGTGCCTGACAGTAGAATGCAGTCATAACCATTTTCTGCACACTACAAGCCAGAACATTATGCAGCACTTTGTGGTTTAAAATCATCCCGAAGGAGTTATAAATAAGTTAGTTCTCTCATTGATGTCATGTTCAATTATTGTTCTCAAAGAGTAATTGAGAGGCTTAAATGAAATTCTCCATTGGTTTCAAATGTTAATACTTGAAGAAAATCCACAAAACCTTAAAAACTAAACAGATAAAACCCCCAAGCCCCTGTAGTAGGGAACTATTTCTGGTTTAGCATGATCTACTTACTTTTGCTTTATCTTTTCAGAAGGGTTTTTTCCCTATTCTTTTGTTTATCTTCCTCTTCTCCTTCCTTTATTTGTAGCAGGAGGAAATTAAAATGAGTTTATCTTTTCTAGGACATTATTAGTTATCTATGAGAGGATTAAAAAACACAAAGGAAATTTATTTGGTTACATTTTTTTAGCCATAATGGGCAGAATTTGAGTTGAAATTTGAATAGAAAATCTTTTGGGGCCTTTTTGAGGCTATTCAGAGTTCTTCCAACAAAGTGTTTAAGTAGAAACACTCAGGGAATACGAGACACACAA
The DNA here is from genome assembly GCA_013399895.1 of Serilophus lunatus. Taxonomy (NCBI): domain Eukaryota; kingdom Metazoa; phylum Chordata; class Aves; order Passeriformes; family Eurylaimidae; genus Serilophus; species Serilophus lunatus. The sequence continues at coordinate 37,489 of VXBA01001419.1, read as the reverse complement.
TTTAATTTTTTATTTTTTTATACAAATCCCTAAAGTACTTTAAGAATGTAAGTAGTCAACTATTAGAACTGAGGGCAAAGGTGCTGGAAATCAATGCCGCTCTGAATTATTTTTTTCTTTCCCAAGGCTTCTTCCATCAAGTCTGGAAGCTAGCTATAATCAGTATATTAGAATAAATTTTTATCTTCTCTTAGGAAAAAAAAATGCAATGCAGAAAACAATCTGCTTCTCAGATAACAACACAAAATCTTTGTTACAAGTAATGACAACTGAAAGACTGCTACCTCTGTGCCATCCCATATAACATTTCAAAAATTTCCATGCATAAAGCACCTGAAAATATTAGAGAAGGTTCTGTCATGTGATGGAAGAAGGGAAAGGGAGTGTTACATGTTCCAATGCATATGTATAAAAATTAAGGAATTTTAGGGACCTTTAAAGATGTGCGCACATTCTTTCCTCTTTACTTCTACTTCAATAAGTATTCACATTACTCCTTTCAACACAGAATTTCAGTTGGATGAACTGAGATGACCTACATGAGTATTTTATAAATAGTTTGCTACAGTAAAAAAAGAGTGATGTCTTGCCATGTAAACATCTCTATAAAAATTGTGGCCGACGTTCGAACTTCCCCTTAAGAACGACACAAGACAGTGTCTGCTCAAGGAGAATTCATTTATTACATATTACAGCTACTTTTATAGTCTAGAAATAGTTTACATTTCTCTAATCACATTTGGATAACTGTAGCTTTCACTACAGGGTAATTCAAAAGTCTGTTATTAGCCATAGGAAGTTGCAAAGGATTTCTGTCACTGATTGAAGGTTTCTCCTTAACCAATTACTCTTGGGGTCTGATGCTCATGAGGTGTCCATGAGCTTCTCCTCCAATCATATACTTGTATCCACATGCTGTCCATTGGTGAAGCTCTGTCCTTCCGGTCTTTTCTGTCCTTCCATCTACTTCCATCTACTGTGTGCAGACCTTAACAAGCCGTTAGTTCAGCTTTTGATATGACGCCACAAAAACCAAATACTTCATTGTCTATTTTCAGAATATCTATTTCACAGGATTATTGGCTGACATTCTAACAAAAATAAGCATGTCTTCCGCCCTGGAACTACATGCTATTTTTCTTTGAAGTGGATGCCTTACTCCACTCCATTATTTGCTAATTTACCAAGCTGTTTTCTCCTGTAAGCTGATGTAAACAAATAAAACCAACTTAGGAAATTAATTAAAGAAATCATAATTATTTGTATAATTACTAAGCCTTCAGAATAGTTTGGAAACTGCAGCTCTGTAGCATTTTCAGATTGTCTAGTATTAGTACTTACAATTAGGATTTTTTCCCAAATTTGTATATGTCATATAAGTTACTTACACTATTAGCTACAGTATAGGATAACAAACTTTAAAACCATTTTAATTTTGATCCTTCTGTTGTAAGATTTTCTTACATTTAGTTTTTGTATATATCTTCTTCTGTATTTACCAGTATTTAAGGGTTTTCTTTTTTTCTCTCTTCAAATTGTGTATTCGTGCTCACGATGCTCAAATGCATACATATACCATATGTTTATTTTGTTTGCTTGTCTATGGGAAAGTGAGGAGAAATTGGACGAACGATTGGAAATTGACAAATTTATCTTTTATTTTATTTCCTTTTTCTCTCTCTTTCTAAAGAAGCCCTGACATCAGTGATTAACATTGAGCACAATTAAAAAGAATCTAAACTTAAGGTTCTGCCAATGTTTCAACTCAGGAAGATAGTAAGTTCAGATGCACTTCCTTGAAATAAATAAACCATATTGATAGGCTATTCCAACATATTTAAGACCCATTTCTCAACCTAATTATCAACACTGTTTTCCAGTACAAACATTAACAAGGTTAGAAAAAAAAAAGCAATGAAGTAGAGCTAGTTTTGGTAGGCACCTAGTGTCTATTTGGAAAGTGAAAAACCACCTGCTTTGAGTGACCACCAATAGCATTTATGGGTCCTCCATTTTCAGTAACTTAAGCTAATACATTCACTTTTATTTTCAGACTAGAACTGCCCACCCAGTCAATCAGTATTTCTCAGCTGGAAGCCTTTACTGATAGGCTGAGGGACAATATGGATGGGATTACTGCAGTTCCTGAATCTTGTCTGCAATTCTGTGACAGCCTATGGGCCTAGTCCATAAATAGCTACATGGTAAGATTGATGTGTTCAGAAATTACAAAGTGGCTGTGCAAAAGTGCAAATCCCCAAAATTCTGTTTATGCTATACCCAAACTTAGTATTTCCTTGAATTCAAGCATTTTCTGTATGTATTTTCAAACACATAAATTTCAGTTTCAGAAAGGGCTAAGGAAACAGATTTCTACACATTTCAAATTTAATTTCAAATTATCAAAGGCATTTACTGAAGGCTTTGCAATACCTTGACAAAAAAATAGCCTTCTGAAATTCTTCGCAGTGCTTTGCTAGTCATTTCCTGATGCTCAGAAAATAAAATAATAGTTCACAGATCATTGAAAAGAGGAGAAAATCGCATCTGAAGGACTTCAGAGATTTGAAAACTAGATCTGTACACAAAGAGCACACAAAAGGCTTGACTTCTTCAAGTCTGTGTCTATGCTCCAATAATCAGGAAGTGTGGTTGACTAAGCAAATTTATATGAGGTTAGTATTTACTGATATACCATCAGAAAAACTCCTCTGGCTTCTGTGGAGAGCTTAATAACTCCTGAATAATAATGATTCTTGTTATCTAATGCTGGAATTAGTTATATTCTGCTGCAGGGAACTGATAAAGCTACTTCCTTCTTAGTGAGAGGAGGAAAGCTCCATTAATGTTACAAGAAAACAGAGACCTCCTACATTTCCCTGACCCAGAAAACACATAGAAGGAAAGTTTATTCCAGTCTATTTTTCTTATTCAATCATTAAAATTTTATGCTTCATTTTTTTAAGCACATCATACTCTTTGGGGGAGGAGAGGAGGCCTCTATTTATGTTATTTGCAAACTTGTGTGTTGCTATATGACTCTGTTGTGTGTCACCATTTCCCAACTGCAATTAAGGCCTAAATCATTTTCTTATAGTTCCCTGTGAGCAAGTTCATTCTATCAGTCTTTACTTCTTCAGAAATTTGAGGCTTTGGAGATCCTTCTTCAGTGTTCTTGCTACCAAGGACTAAAGTCTCATGTAAATATTTGATGCATGATTGCTTCGGACTGTATTACGTACTCTGTAAGTTTTTACTTATCTTCCTTTTAAGAAGATCCTATTCCAGCTTCTGAAAAAACCTCTTATTTATTCTTTTATTCTGTAGGTTAAATCTCAGTTATAGCAACATCAATGGCAAAGTACTCGTCAGTTTTACAGCGACCATCTTGACTTATTCGCACCATCTAGATTATCTGGAAAATAGTATTGTTATCAGCTTCTCTATTTTGCAACGTACTTCCTTTTTTTTATTCTCTAAAAATTTCCTTTCTACATATAATACTATAAATAGAGAAGATATATTCGTAAAAATAAATAATTACTGAGTTATTTTACTGTCATTTATTTTACAATTTAAAATCTTCACAAATAAAAATTCCTAGTTTTTTTCTTGTTATGATAGATTCAGCAGCATGAATCCACATTTCAAAGTAAATAATTCCCATTAGACAAATTATAATTTTCTGTAAATTACTAACAGGTATCAAGGAATGTATGAAGATCATGTAGCTAAACTGTTTTTTGGACAAGTTTGATGTCAATATTGAATAAGCTGCACTGGGCTGGTTATGTATAGCAATAAGCTAAATTTGGAAAAACAGTGATCACTGAAATGATATTAACATTGGAGTATTTTGTAGGAATTAAGGGAATAGTATGCAAAACATAGAAACATATAGTGAGAACAGTGTTTGAACATGGCCAACATTCTTCTTGATTTAGACACCATTAACTAATATATTACATATATTCTTACATTTGTGCAGTGTTGATCAGTCCTCAGTCATTCAAAACATATCAGAGTTATCTTTATTTTGTATAACTGTAGCATTTTTATTATTATTCCATTAATTTATACTTAAAATTATAGATCCTTTTGTTTCTAGACTAGTACACTTACTGTGAACTGAAATGAACAGCAATTCCTCATGGTTCTGGGAAGCTGTATTTGATTATAACCTAAAACTTAGTGGAGTAAAGCACCAGATGTTTTTCAGCTGTATATATTGCAATAGGCATTTAAAGCTCAAGCTATGTGCCAAAACGGAGTATTTCTTTAAATGCAAAATAAAAAAAGAACATCTTTAAGCTCCAGGAAAGGAAAGTGGTTGTTGAGCATAGGGTTCTTCATGAAGGGCCAGCCAAGTAGTCTCCTTCCTGTTAAGCTGCAAGCTGGTAGAACCTGATAGTAATGCCCGAAAAGGGGGATCATATTGGACCCCTCAGGAGCTCTTTCTTGGAAACACACATTTAACAATTTTAAAGAGCCAGAAAAAAGCTGGAAAGTCCTAGTGCTCCATGTTTTTCTTCAGCAGTGACAGAGAGTAAAGAAGGTCAGCTGGGGAGTCTAAAGCAATACTTTTAGGTGTCTATAGTACAATCATTGGTATGGGGAGGTCTGTCTTGCCTTAACCGATCAGCAGAGGCTGAAGGAGAAAACAGTGGACCACGAAATGTCTGAAAGTGTCACATTTCTCAGCCCAGGAGATCAAGGATTTGCTGCTGGGAGCATAATTTCTAAGGAGAGCTAACTTGGCAGGTATTTGATTTGTTTGAAAGCCCAACAACAGAAAAGAGAAGTAGTACTGAACGTAGTACACTACAGTTGCATATGGTGCAATATATAGTGTGTAGAGGTGATAGAGGTGTAGAGCTTATGACATAGAAGATGGTGTACCTGATTCAAAATACTGTTCCTAGCACAGGTTGAATATATTTTGTCAGTTGTTCCAAAAAATAAAGGCAGCTTCTATGAGCAATGAATTTACTTTCCTGAAGACTATTAAAATAGATCTCTGTCTTTTTCTCTTCCTAGCTGGAAAAAAAAAAAGTTTCCAACAAATGTGCTGATAAAAAGTCTCACCCTCTTGGGAAGAAAAAAGAAGCAGTATCAGAAAGGATATCTCAGCAGTCACTGAATGAGAACAATTTTTCTTAAATTAACTACTCTCTGTCATTATATCCTCCTCTGAACTGATGTATTTTATGACATTTACAGAAATATAAAGACTGACTTTGTAGAGGGTGTAGACACCTTGACTGAGCTACCCTGGTCATAGTTTCTTGTAGGTGAGTAAATAAATCTGATGAAAAATAGAATCCTGTGTACTTCTCCTAGGTTATTTCTCAGTTTATCAGTGATAACTGTGATAGGGGAGGAGAGAAAAGCATGTTGTTTCAAGAATTATAATAGTTAAAAAATTACTACATCTATATCTCTCACAGCAATATAATATTTAAATGAATGTATATCTAAATGTATGTCAGCAGGAATAAACATAGCTTGTATTTAACATATAATCACCAAGGATGTCGAAATATCTTCTGCAATGCAGTTTAAATTCAATTATATTTTAAAAAATTAATAATTCAAAAATCATTCTAAGTTCTGTTATCTGCTACAAATAATACATTAAAGTCATGGCTACAAGAAAATTCCAGACTGTGTCATAGTTTTGCAAAATTAAGTGAGACGTAAAGACCTTTTATCACTTTAGCTTTTCAAAAATGAAGAAAAATAAATGAATGAATTATGCTGTGAAGAAAGTTAGATTTACCCCAGCCAATACCAGCACACTCAGTCTAATTAGAAGAATAATTCAGACATTATAAGGCTCTTTGCTAAAAACTTGGTAATAATCTTATGATACTTAGAAGCATTTGATTTTTTGTGATCCACATAATCTTCTTAATTAATATTGTTTACTGGAAAATTAATTTTACGCATTCTCATCATGTTATTAATCTTTGAAATTAAAAAAAATCCTCAATAGCCAACCAGACAACACAATATCAGAAAGAGTAAGCGAACATCTCACAAAAAATTACCTGCAAAATGCAAACTTTTCTCTGAAAATTTGTTGTTGATTATTCTGAATAATGTATCTTTTACAAGATTACAGGTTGTGGACCAATTTAGTAGTATTTTTAAACATAAAGTCTTTGTCCTCATTGGATTTATATTCCAATGAAAGAATGTTGTTTCTAGTTTAGTTTTTTTGTTTTCATAGGTGAATAATCTCATTCTCATTTGGTGATCAAATGCAAAAGTTACCTAATACATGAAAATAAACACTTACTTCTCTAAAGAGTAAAACAATGCTATTACTTAAGAAGTACTCCAAATATTAAGTATAATTTGTTGCAGTTGTTGTTATGTAACATTAACATTTTAAACTTTAACGTTTGTGTAGGAGAAAAGTTGTTTTCATAAAATCGGTTGAGAAAGATTTCAGGGACCAAGAGCCAAGAGAAAAAAAAAAATACACTTTTAAATCACCGTATGCCAAAAAAGTTCATGCTGAAGAACAGCAGTGTACCCAGGTGGCCAAGAAGGCCAATGGCATCCTGGCCTATATCAGCAATAGTGAGGGCAACTGGACGAGGGCAGTGATTGTCCCCCTGTACTCAGCACTGGTAAGGCCACACCTGGGATCCTGTGCTCAATTTTAAAGGCAAATGTGGTAGAGTTGCTAGGTTGATGATTGGATTTTATGATCCTGAAGGTCTTTTCCACTCTTATCAATTATATGAGTCTATGAACTAGGAAAGTTGAAATACATTTTGGAAAACAACATGTTGAACCAGGCATACTTTTCCTAATTTCCATACTACTTCGTTTTCTTTAGATTTGCACACTAGAAATTTGAATTTTATCTTCTTAGAAAATCTTATTCAGGGACTTAATCACAACTGAAAGTTGTTAGCTGTGCTTTGATTTGGCAATAGCGAGAGCTAATAAAAAAAGAAAATATTTTATATTCTGCTTTCTATGTGTGGTTTGGGGAATAGAGATTGAGGCATGTTCCAATTTCAGCCTCTCAGTGTTCCTTCTAATACAGATTTAGATATTAAATGGTGTTAATACTAAAAACTCCTCTTCATCTCCTCTAGTATCATGTCTAGAGATCTTGAATAGCTTTTGGAATCTGTAAAAACCATAGAATCTTCTGTGTGAAATTAAGTGGTATCTTCCCTTCCTTTGTAGGTCATAATTCTACTGTTGCTGTCCAAACAGTAGTTTTACAAGACAGAAAGAAAATTTACTGGTTTTAAACTCTTTTTTTTCCTTTTTTTTTTTTTCTTTCTTTTTTTTTTTCTTTTTTCAGATTCTGTGTTTGTAAGATGAGCTGGAGCCTCAGAATAACTTCCATTCCATATTATTAAATAATTCCTTCAGGATTTTTAAAATGGCAGTGTACCCTGAATAACATTTCTTAAACTTCTAAATCATTTACATAATACTTGGAAACTAAAAAGTAATAAAAGAGTTTATTTAGACTTTGAGACAGGTGAATGGTGATTGACTTTAACCATCAAAAACATTAAAGAGTTTTGAACCCTGAAAAAGCCTATTAAAGGATATAACAACATATGCACTCAGGAATATACAATTAAAAACATATATATGGTTATATTAAAATTTCATAACTAAATATGAATATGTTTTCCTGTAATACATGAATCATGCAATCAAATCATGAGCTACTCACTCTATATGACAGGGCAATGCCATTGCAAATGACAATCACAATAACCAATATTGAAAGGAAATAGATTTATAAAGAAATGGAGGCTTTGGACTAGGGAACTTTGAATATTACTTTGAGGTGCAAATTCTCATTGTACAACCTTATTAAAAAATGTTGTTTAATGATTTCCAAGACAGTGTGATTCCACAGTAGGAAATCTTATGCTTCTCTCCAGTAATGCTAAATTACCCACCTCAGCTCTTGGAGGCATTACTCGGCTAATAACCACAACGATTGTGACCTCAGGGTGTGACACATCTAATCCTTGCCCAGTCCCACCTGGGATGATAAAGTCATATTCTGTCTGAGATAGTGGTAATAATTCATCCCAGAAGTACAGTGTGAAACCTGACAATTTGTCATCACAGAATTAACTATTTTGTGATGCTTTGCTTCTGCAAAATGACATCTTGCTCCAAGAGCACTTAAGTCAATGGAACTGATTGAACTTTAGGATGAGAATATCATGGCTATGGTTAGAATCTGTCATTTTGATTATTTGCCACAATTTGCATATTTTGTGTCAAAAATATTGTCCTTCACCATCAATATACTGTACTTGAAAACTTCAAAATATTATCATTTATTCATTATACTACATCCATTAATATGCAAAGGGAGTATTTTGTATTATCACAACTGCCATCACAATACAATGATTCATATTTTTTAAAGGGGAGATTTGATAATTTTGAAATTTATGCTACTTTTCATGTTATGAAAATGTTGTAACAAGAAGAAGCATGAGAGGGGAAATATTTTCTTAAGTAAATATTGACCATTTTCAACATCTGTAGATCTAAAAATTCTATCCCTGTAATGTCACAGTTAAATATTTTTTAATGAATCACAAAACCAGTAAGTGAATGCTTCTTTTAATTAAAGGAAATGGAGAGAAATAAGGTGAGCTTTTTATTGTGTTTTTCTAATTGCTAGGTTTATATTTACTACAATGTTAATTGTCACTAATGCTGCCTAACCTGTTTCTTTAAACATGACCTTTATTAACTTGATTAACTGCAGTATATTTTATAGTGAGAAGATATTACTGCCAGTTTTGGTTAGGCAGTTTTATAGTTTGTTGTTATAGTAGTTTTGCTATTTATATTTCTATATAGTAGAAACATAACTTTGGGTTGAGTTAATATCTGTAAATTTTGACATGAATAAACTAAACCTGACTAGAAGGTTAGATTTATTATTCTTGGTACTATTTTTCAAAGTATCGTGATGACTGTAACCCTCTAATTTGATCAACTAAGATGAATAATACAATAAATATTCATCATCTTGAACATATATTTCTGGCTTTATTTTAGTGACTTAAGGCCAGAGGATGTGAGGAATTAAAACTGATTGTTTTATGATTATCAGATATTGAAGTCCTTGTTTCCTGGAAAATTACTCTATTATGGCATTTAATCTATTTGCCAGTTGTGCCGATTCAGGAAACATTAAAATTTTACAATTGTTTTGAATCAGAACATACCTTTGGAATCATTCTCATATCGACATGTTTTCAGTTAAAGGAACATAAAATACATGTCTTTATTATGAGAACATTTTCTTTCACGCTATCTTTCACATAGGAAGGACACTGAGAGACTTGAGAGTGCTGGTGGATGGGAGACTTGACATGAGTCAGCAGTGGGCCCAGGTGGCCAAGAAGGCCAGTGGCATCCTGGCTTGCATCAGGAATGGTGTGGCAAGCAGGACCAGGGAAGCTATCCTTCCCCTGTACTCGGCATTGGTTAGGCCTCACCTTGAGTTCTGTGTCCAGTTCTGGGCCCCTCAGTATAGGAGAAATGTTGAGTTACTGGAACGTGTTCAGAGAAGGGCAACAAGGATAATGAAGGGGCTGGAGCACAAGCCCTATGAGGAGTGGTTGAGGGAGCTGGGGTTGTTCAGCCTGGAGAAGAGGAGGCTCAGGGATGACCTTAATGCTGTCTATAACTACCTGAAAAAAGGTTGTAGTCAGGCGGGGGTCAATCTCTTCTCCCAGGTAACTGGTGACAGAACGAGAGGGCACAGTCTCAAGCTCCATCAGGGGAGGTTTAGACTTGATATTAGGAAGAAATTTTTCGCACAAAGGGTGATCCGCCATTGGAATGGGCTGCCCAGGGAGGTGGTGGACTAATCGACCCTGGAGGTGTTCAAGAGTAGGCTGGATGAGGCACTTGGTACCGTGGTTTAGATGATGGGCTGTTAGATTGTAGGTTGGACTTGCTGATCTTTAAGGTCTCTTCCAACCTTGTTGATACTGTGATAGTGATATGTTAGACCATGTCCAGGGAAGGGCAACGGAGCTGTGAGAAGGGCTGGAACATAAATCCTCTCAGGAGTAACTGATGGAGCTTGCATTGTTTAACTTGGAGCAAAACAGGCTACCATGGTAAGTGCTCATAAATCTTCTAATTTCTAGTATATTGAAATATGAATCCAAGAAGCTGAGAGATGACACTGCTTTGCTATTCTGAAAAACAATGGAGCTTCTCAAAGCCTTCCATGCTTCTGCTAGTGCACGTGGTATAAAGTGTTGCAAGGTTTACTGGGAGAACAAGAATTTCCACTGGAACAAGAAATCCTGTAAGGAGAGTCAAACAAAAATGGATGCCGTGTATAGGTAAGCCTTAGCTAAAGGTAAACAAGGAATTACTTCTGAATTCTATAGCATTTACAAGTATAGTAATGACATTACAGCCAAGCTCCACTCCAGAGATTATAAACAGTGGACTGCCAGCCAAGACAGTATGTAAAATACATGATCAGTTGAAGAAAACCTAGTAAGATATACTGTGTAAATCGAAGAAAGTGTGGGTTGTAGAAGAGGAAATAATACGTAACTGCTCAAATTTGTTCAGTATACCAATATCCATTGTGACTAAAAACAATTTTTTAATTCTGAAAAATTATGTCTACCTGAAATTCCTTAGACAATCAAGGGGACATTCTTCTATCTCTAGTTTGTATGGTTCTGGAAATAAAGTGTATCTTCTGTAAATCTTGAATTAGAAACTTGCCAATTTGGAAGATTTGAGTATATTGTACTTCTTTTCACATATTCAAGAAACTATCATCTAAACTAGCATTCCAGAAAGCACTAGCAGATTAGATATCCTGTATATTTCTAAATATATTTGTGCTTTGGTCAGTTATTTTTATTTATTGTTTATTCTAGTCATGGAAACAATCCTAGAACAGGCAAGTTAGAAAATACAAAAAAAAATATTGGAATTTAAAAAGTATAAAATGCCATTTTACAAATGCTGTTTCTATTCTTTTAGAAATTACCTGTTTGCCTTGAAAAAATCCTAGAAGGCAACCTTGAAGCAATAGATCAAACATGCTTATTTATGTAGAACAAAAATTTGATCATAATACATTCCAGTTGGAACACAATGGCTGGATGAGACAGGAAATGTAGCCTTAGACCTTATTATGGGAATCTCCACTTTTGTTATAATTGAGTTAAAATATTACCTGATGAATTCATGTGGAATTCGTTAAGATTATAAGACACTTCTTCATAGAGGCTGGCTGTACGGAAATGTTCATTTCACTTAATATTCTTTGCTAGTGGTTACTTCTCCATTTATATTTAAAAATAAAATTAATTAATTAAATCCATAACTTCAAAATAAGAGTTTTATTTTAGGGTTTTTTCCCTGAGGATAAGATTTTTCTTTATAATATATTTTATTTTTAGAAGCATAATCACTAAAAAAGCTAATTATTTGTTAATTGTCCAGTATAATCTCTTGGATATGCACAGAATTTTTTAAGAGTCTGTGGACCATTTATCAGAGACTCTTACCTATGCTTAAACGAAACAACTTTCATTGGATAAGAGAGAATGACAGGTACAACTTCATGTTAAGTGTAGAAGAAGATATTTCATCTTGATAATGATACAGGCTTCTGACTTATCTTCAACAGATAGTGTATTGCTATGCTAATGGGTAGAGATTGGCTTTTGACATTTGACAAAAATTTGATTTGACATTTTGACAAAAAAATACCAGCCTGGTTAAACTGAAAGACACAATGCTACAAACACACTGATAGTATATACATATAGGATCAAATACCTCTTTTTTATTAGGTGAGTGTTTTTTTTTTGTTTGGGATTTTTTTGTTTGAGGTTTTTTGAGAGGGGGAGGGCATTGTGTGAAGGGGTTTTGATTCTTGTTATTTACAAAAAAAGCCCAAAACACAAACTCCAAAGTAACAACAACAATATAAATGAATTAAAATAGCTTTAAAGATCTAAAGTTAAGGAAGGATGAGGTAGATGAATTTGTCCTCAAAAAGCTAGCCTTGAAACTCTCTGAATCATCAGCCTGAATACTGTAATTGCACTCTATCATAACTAAGTGATCACTACAATTCTATATTGCTTTTTATTTGCTTGTTCTGAATTCCAAAATTTTTTTCTATGTAACTTACTCAAGATTTTTGAAGTTTCTGTTTCTTCCACTGCAATGGCTTTAAAGGAACCTTGTTCAACCATTCTCAGCTCTCAAAAGAATCGCCCAAATTTTAGTTGGTGATTGCTCTTTTGTGCAATATTTAGATTTCTGGTATGGTCTTTAATAACTTAACGTAGCCGACTGATGAAAGAGTAGATAAGAATGTAGGTCAAGATCTTTAAAATGACTCCCATCTTTCATTAGTATACGATTCATTAGTATCTATGATTGAGTAGATGTCATGATTTATAAATCACTAAAGAGAAAACTTGTAAGGAGCAAATTCATGGCAGAATAATAGATCATTATAAATTGTCAACTTAGGATTTCACATAAAAACGTTCACTGCACCTGCCTGGAATGGAGTTAACTTCCTTCATACCAGCCTGTATAGTGATATGCTTTTTACTGTTCCAGTGTGAGCCCATCCCACAGGCAACAGTTCTTCAGACACTGCTGCCACATGGGTTACCTTTCCACAGGGTGCAGCCCTTCAGGCACAGGCTGCTCCAGTGTGGGTTCCCCACAGGCCACAAATCCTACCAAGAAATCCTGCTCCAATGTGGGCTCCTCTCCCCTCGTGTCAACAGGTGCCTGCCAGGACTACGCTCCAACATGAGCCTCCCAAGGGGTCACATCCTCCTTCCAGCATACACCTGCTCCAGTGTGGGCTCCTCCATGGGCTACAGGTGGATCTCTACACGCCCATGGTCCTCCATGGGCTGCAGGGGCACAGCTGCTCCACCATGGTCTTCACCATGGGCTGCAGGTGAATCTCTGCCCTGGCACCTGGAGCACCTCCTCCCACTCCTTCTCCACTGACCTTGGTGTCTGCATTGTTGTTCACATATTGTCATTCTAGTCTTCTTTGCTGGCAATTTTCATCTAACGCTTTTTTTTTTTCCTCCTCTCTTCTTAAATATGTTATCACAGCAGTGTTACTGTCAGTGCTGATTGGCCTGGCCTTGGCCAGTATTATGTGCGTCCTGGATCCGGCTGCCATTGGCTCTGCTGGACATGGGAGAAGCTTCCAGCAGCTTCTTAAAAAAGCCTTCTAAAATGCCCTTCCAAAGCCTGGCCACAGAAACCAAATACAGCCAGGTAGGACCACGGCAAATATAGAACATAAATACAGGTGAATAAACTTCCTCTTCTGTAAATTCCTTTCCTCCAGCTCTTTTTTCTGTGTTCTGAAATTGCATTGTTTGTTGGGCACTTACAGGTATAGGTACATTATATTCCTCTGTTGTTTTTTTCCTCATGTCGTAAGTAGAGTCTTCATAAAATCCCTCTTTTTCTTTTCCTCAGGAGATTTAGTGCAGATCAGAATATACAGATAATATTGTGAAACAATCCAAGAACATTTTATTTATTTATAACCAAACAGGAGGAAGGCCTTTCTATTAAAGGGAGAAGAATATTGATTTCTGGAACATTTTTTCTCCCTAAAACAAAAGGTATGCATAGACCTATGGGATAGAATTATTCATGTTTAAAACTTTCATACAACACTGCCCACGTTTACAGATATAAGTGACCTAAAGGAGTAAAAAGTAATGGTCCAATTTATCAATTTTCTTATAAAGTTAGAGAGAAAGGTAAAAATCCTTTTTTTCATTTAGATAAATCATAAGCTTAAATATATTTGCAACCACTTTTCAGACATAAGGCTGATGAAAAGTTGATCTTTTATCTAAAATCAGCACTCACTTTATCCTGTCTGCATGCTCTATTCTTTCTGATAATGACAGTAAATTAGAAATATTTATTTCTTTGTACTCACCTTTATTTCACTTCTAAAGTGTAGATTAGATACATCTGGTTCAAGTGAACTAAACTCATTTTAACAGGAGAAAAATAATTCTGTTTTCTTTGGGGGGAAATGTAATAAAGCAGAAAAATATTTTTTCAGTTACCTTTAATTTTTGCATAATCCAATTTATGCTATTTTTTATTTTTGTGCTTTCCATTCTTGTTTTGTTCTGCTTCTTAATGCTTGTATTCTAACTATTAAAGAAATATCTACTTGATTTTTATTGTCATTGAGTGGGCAATTGAGATTTATGGACATTATTTTTTACTTCAAAATTTTAAAAAAATATTCATGACTTTGAAAAAAACCTAGCATAAGAAATTGGATTAATACTCTTAACCTATCTGATGTAAACCCCCCCCATCTACTCACATTCCTTGAGAAGGTGCACTTCCCCTATATTTGTATATATCTTGTCTCTTTCTCTCACATTACAACTGTGGAAAGGTTTTAATAATCCTCTTTTTATTAGAGGGCTTCATATTTAGGATAGCTATCCCTTTGTCCATTTATTCCAACAGAAATATGGTTTGCCACTCAAGTGCAAACAGTAGATTTGTACCAGCTACACAGTCATGAGAGAGCCTGCATTATGTGAAAATGGATTCTTTTTTTTACTCAAAAGTTTATTGATCTTCAAGGACAACCAATTTGTGCCAGCTGTCATCTTTTCCTGCTAAAATTATTAGTTTTCAGCCTACATTGGGAACTTCTTTTTGGGCTGTCAAAATTTGTCTGCCACCTCCTGTGACCATCTCAAATCTAATTTAAGTGAAGAGAAAGTATGGAATCCCATAATCCACTCTGTTTTAACATACAAGGAGTATAGAAGATGCTTAGTTTCCATTACAAAAAGAAATTATCTCCTGTGGAGAATGGAGAGGACAGAGACACATGAAAGCTGTCCCTGCTAGGATAAATTCAATAGGAGTTTGTTGATATAGTGACTCACTGTCTTATGCAAGTTATATGGTTTAAAAAAGGAGCAGAAAATGGCAAATGGAATTGCTTACAGCCTAATTCATTAGCAGAGTCCTTACATCTACCAAATTTGTTAATGTTAACCCTAATGATACAGTCAATATAGAGTGCAATGCCTTATGCAACACTCAACACTTCCAAATCAACAATCTCAGCATGATATTGGCTAGGGAGAAATAGAGGGAATAGTACAATAATCACATAAATATTTAAAAGGGCTGCCAGCATCTCCATGGTGGCTGAAATTAGACACCTCTGGATATCCATTTCAAAACAAGCTGTAAGAATTAAAGTTCTGGTTACAACAAATTCTTACCATGTTTAACTGCTTGAAAGGGTAAGCATTTTTTGAACTGTTGTTCACAAAGCTTGTGTTTATCCCAGATATTTTACAAAGTAATTAGTTCTTGAAGGAAAGCCTTCATCAAGAGAGTTAATATTGTTTTTCCTCGAGGGTTTTTACAATGATAATGAGACCAGTAATTCATTTGTCCAAGAATAAAAAAACCCTCATTTTATCAGTGTCTGGACTGTAGAAGTCAACTACTAGTCCTAGGACTAGAAATATGCTTTGCTAAGTACTCTTCAGCATAGAGAAGTCTATTTTATCCCTCTCTTTTTTGTAAGGATTTTCTGAGGTTCAAAGAACCTAAAGAAAACTTCAGGCTTGTGGAGGTTTGGAAGAGGGAGGGGTTCTGAGTCCTCTGGAGGGAGAGGATTGGGGGTTCTTAGAGGGAGGGGGGAGGAAAAGGGGTGCTTCATTTTGAACTGTTTGCTGGCTCCCTGGTTATGTAAATCCTGGGGGTTTTTTGTTCCCTTAAGAAAAGCCCAAGCTCCTTCCCCCCTGCCGACCTCTGAGGTTAGGGGGGAACCAAGGCAGGGACTCACCGAAACATGGACAGGCGGCGGTTGCCAGTGAATGCAGTGCTGCGCGGGGTCCAGTGGCTTTCCCCAAGTTTTTGTGGCATGGAGGAGCGGAGCCTGGCGCCAGCTGGCTGCAGAGCCCAGCACCGTCTGGCTGTTGATCACAGCGGCAGCGCCGGAGAGGGGACAGGAACGGAGCGATTCTGTCTGGCTGCCAGTTCGCGGTTGCAGTGCTGGGGGGAGACAGTCACTGTGCCGCTCCCTGTCCCCTCCCTGAGCGGCGGCTGGCTTCGGTGCCCCGCCACCGTGGCCAGTGGCTGGCAGTCTGCAGCGGCCGCGCCGGCCCCGTGCCGCNCGCGCCGGCCCCGGGCCGCTGTAGGGGAGCCTGGTGGGGGGGTCCTACAGTCCCGGCAGCCCTGAGAGTGTCTCCCACGCAGCGGTGTGGGCATGGCAGCTGCTCCGGGTGGCTCCTGCAGTCCCTTGGCCTCGAGGACCCCTACTGGGGATTCCCATGGATGGCAGGTGCCTTGGGGAGGTGGCAGCCAGCCCGTGGCTGGTAAAAAAACATGGCGCCAGCAGGCAGCAGGCTCCCGGTTTTTGGCGGGAACTGCCATTTTGCTGGAACCGAAGATCTCGCAAAGAGGGGTGGAGCCCGGACAATTGGAATTGGAGCAGGCCAATCCGAAGATGCGAAGCCAGGAAGAAGACGGCAGGATTCGCGTGGGACTTGGAGGGCTTAAAAAGCCTGAAAAACGGAAGCTCTCTCTCTTTGGCTTCCTGCGAGCTAGGGAGCAGCAGCATGGACCCTCTTCTCCTGACTTCCAGGCCCCGTGGCTTGACTCCGCCCACCTCCATCAGCACCAGAGCCGAGCCAGTGCAACTGCAAGTGGAAAGCTTTCCCCAAGTAGCTTCCCTGAGTCCGGAGGGGTGCTTTTCACTTTTTGTGTTTTGCAGAGACTTCAAGGGCTGGGAGTCATTACCATCAGAAGGAGGCAGAGAAAGAGAAGAGGAGCAGCTTTCCCTTCCCCCTGCTTCTCCTTGGCCAGCCTGCCTGGCCTTTGAGAAGCAGTTCCCTTATTCCCTTTTTTCCCTTTTCCCTTTTTGCGTGGTTTTTTGTCGGGTATTCTCTGTGTTAAGTCTGGGGTTCCCTTAAATTGTTTGCTTTCTTTGGTTGAGCTCCAGACAAATAAATTGTTTCCCTGTTGTTTAAATTCTGTTCAGTCTTCTCATCACTGTTGAGTGTGCCCCTAGTGCAAAACAGTGGTCCTAAACCACCACAAGATTTTATTTTCAGCATGAACAAATCAACTTTGTTGAATTTTCCATTCCCTCATGCAAATTAATATAATGTATTTTTCTCTTTATTGTATTCAGAGACAAAGCGCACCGTGTCAAGCTTCAGTTATGTGATAGCCATTAGGTCACATTCAGAATAGTGACAGTTGCTTGCATTAAACCCCTTAGGCAGAATTTTTTAAAATTATTTAATAATGTCATGAAAATTTGCAAATTCCTTTTGCCTCACCAGCGAAAATAGAAACACTCTCATAACTACATATTTTCATGGTTTGGATTTGGATGGGACTATACTTTTCTTATTTTGATTCTTCCTTCAATCCTAATATTTCATAGGAATAAATGTTTAACTATATATTTTTTGAGGACAGATTAACCATCTGGGTGGCTACTCAATGGATCAGCATTCATTCCTAGGTTATCTTTTTTCCTTTGCTACACAGTGATCAGAGGGAACAGTTACATTACACAACAGATTCCCATCTTGTAAATACCCTACTCATTTAGAATCCCTCTCTAGTTAAGTTACTTCTGTTGCCTTTTTCCCTACCCCCCACTTTCAATTTTTTGTGTGACTTTACTGTGTCTTTGTGACTGATACCTTGGTCTCTAGTTTGAGTTTCATTTAGACTATGACATTTTTTCCTCTGCTATGTCAGACAACATGTAGATTTTTCCATTAAAATATTAATCTTCTCCTTAGTTTTTGACTCTTGAACCTGACAGTACTTTTTGTTATCAAAATAGCAACTGTATTAAGCAATTACTACAAAATCAATATGTTTTTTAAAAAACCCTCAAAACGAAAAACCCAAAAGCAAAACCATTACTAAAACATAAAATGAATTATACTTTAGTACCACAAAAGATGGAGAATACAGAGGGAAACAATTTAGAAGTGATTTAAAAATATTTCCAATGACTCAAGTCCTCAGAAGCTGCCTCATGTTGTTTGCAGATTGCTGTGCTCATGATACTTGGTGATTCCTCAACAATTCCTGAATCTCACTGTGTTCCTGACCTTGTTTGTTGGCTTGCAAAGGCCTTTTCCATCTTCTGGAAGCTTCAGTTATTTTTTCTAAAGTATCTTCTAGATAAGTAAATTAATTTCCTATTCCTAAGAACTCCCACATCTAATGGATAAAACATCAAATCTTTCAGATTCAACACTAAGCAAGCAGAAAAAAGCAAGAAATCCTGTCTTCCATTCTCTCAGTGCAGGGATTAAAATAATTTGCCT
>VXBA01001419.1:6648-19006 GCA_013399895.1 Serilophus lunatus | reverse complement strand
CTTCCTTCCTTCCTTCCTTCCTTCCTTCCTTCCTTCCTTCCTTCCTTCCCTCCTTCCTTCCCTCCTTCCTTCCCTCCTTAAGGAAATTTTGGCAATCAATTTAGGATCCTAACTATTGAGTTTTCCTACCTCAGCATGCATTGGCAAGTTCTTTTCTTCCATTGTCCTCATTCGTTCAGTTTTCTAGCCTGCCTCAAAAAAAAGATATTACGCAAGTCTAGATGAAACCTCTGTACTTCTTGCCTCTGGAAAGCCAAGGTGTACTTAACTGTATGACCTCTTCTAGGTCATGAGGACAACACAGGGTAATATGAATGAGTTGGGCATTGCTTCTTCCCTCATCCCCTTAACTGTTTTTTAATTAACAATTCTTTCCTATTGTTATCTGCTTGGTTTGTCTTACAGAAATCTTCTGAAGACATAATGCTAGAAATTATACGTTACAATATACAGTTACTTTATGATAACCTTATTAAACTCAAAACATTCACTAACGGGGAAATTCCTATAAACACCAAATGTTGCAAAAATGATACTAAAGCTTGGGAAAAATAGATACTGAGCAGTGTTTCCACTAAATACGTCCTGATATATTTTAGGGGATTTTTTTCAGATGTCAAATTACTGAATTTAGCACATTAGCTTCTGTGCAACACTTTTCATTTGAAGCTGAACACAAGCAGAAATCCTGAAGAAGAGGAAGGCTTGTGTAGAAGAGGGAAGCTACAAAGAAACAAATGTATATGTGCATTGGATCTTACATATGTATTTTAATCTTCTATGCTTGAATCTCAGATCCAGGGTTTGACCTCAGGGTAGAAAGCAACATTTATTTAAACAAATACATTTTATTATCTCATATTTTCGAAAGAAAAGAGAAAGTCTCTTGCATTGCATTGATTCTTATTTGTGCTAACTCCTTATCCCTTAGTTTTGTTTTTGCTTTTCCCTTTCCTGTTATTTCCTAATATATAATAATCCTTTTTACTGCCCATGCTAAAATCACCTTTCTGGATGTCTTTATGCTTCCTTGTTACATTCTACGTCATAAATTAGATATGTTTTAAAACTAAGAACAAATTAAAAAAACCCCAACCTAACATCTAATATGCAAAAAAAAGAAAAAAAAAAAAACAAAAAAAAAACCCAACTTAATAAGAAAATCAAGACTGTTTTCTATAACATAGAGATAGCTTCCCTCTTCCTATCAGTGTTTCACTGCTGCTCCTTTGAGTGTCCTTGGTTAAGAAAAATGCATTATTAATAAAACAATATAATACTAGAAATAGCTCTTATCATTTAACACTTATGATAATTGTAAGTACAGTTTCTGATTTTTTACATCCAAGTAAAGTGTAATTCAGTGACAGAAGATGTTTTAAAAAATGCCCAGTCTTTCTGAAATCTTGATAAATATTAACTTACAGAAGTCTAGGAGCCCTTCCTCTTCTGTTTAATACCAGAAAAGAATTTGATAGACTAAGGTAGGATTATCTATTTAATGCACTAGATAAATTTGAATCCAGAAACAAATTTTGTAAATGGATTAAATGCTTACTCCCAGAAGCACGGCTTACTGGGCTAAGTATCAGGACTGAAATCCCCACAATCCTTAAACAACAGCTCTGAATCTTTCTCACCCCCCTTTTTCTTCCTTCAAAAGGGCAGATAATTCACAGTTATTTCAGGCTAGATTTTGGTAATCGCTCTCCAGCTGAGACCTTTCTCTGCACAAAATTCAAGGTTACTGACAATACGTGACCCCTTCCCTTCCCTTCCCTTCCCTTCCCTTCCCTNCCCCCTGCCCTGCCTCATCACAAGTTTCCATGATGGTTTTTGCCACTGCTTTGTTAATATGAAGTCTTCATTAGCCACAGATGTAGCATTTCCAATTGTTATTTAGATAATGTTAGGAGGTAACTTCTGGAGAACAAGTATCTAAAATGATTTTTTTGTGAAAGCCATCTGTTAGACAATACAATACACTTCCTCATCTTTACTGTATATTGCACTTTCTTGTTAATGTGATTTTTGAGTATCAGCTTACATATCTAACAAAATAATTTTTCATATCATTTATATTCTTTCATTAAATGAGGACTTCAGGAGCTTAATACAAGTTAAATAGCATTATTAAGAATACTAGTATGCTTAGCTCTAAACACTATAAAACTGTCAGGGAATATTGAAGTTGTAACACATCCCTGTTTTGGGGTTTTATAGTTGTGAAGTTCTAAACTAAAGGGATTTGTGGTAGCTATAGATCTTTATGCAGTGAAATTCTTATTGGGATCTTTAGATTTCTTAATCCATTTAAATCTTAATAAATGCTGAGAAAACATTTCTTCAAGAGAAGAGAAAAGAGGAAGGCAGAAATTATTTTTAAATTAAAGATAAAAAGAAGTCTTTATCTGTTGCCCAAGAGTTTAAAATAAAATTGTGATTCTTCAGTATTTCAGAAAAGAAAAATACCAAAGGAGTGATTAGAATATTTAATCTTCCAATCTTGTTTAAAAATTAAGTAGTATTGAAGAAAGACTGAAAGACAGAAAAGAAGGGAAATTGCAAAGGAAAAGTGGCTAGCATTCGCTGATTTTCAAGGTTATTCAAATTAGCAATGAAAAAGTGCTTGTTCAATAATTTGTCTGTACTAATTCTAAAATGGAGCCGTTCCAAAATCAGGAGTTTTTAACCTAAAGTTTTCTTCAAATCTCTAGTTGATGGCTCCACAGGTGACAGAACCGAAAAGTACCATTCATGAAAAGTGATGCAACAGAAAAATCCCTGTAGACACTTTCAGTTGGTTTTGCCTACTCTGACAGACTGGAAAAAGGAAGAGTCAATACCATAATCTAATTAGAATATTTTACCACCAGGCTTTGGTTATTTTTTATCACATAACTTGTGGTACAAAGAGTTGTCAATTCTTTTACAAGCAGCCTTAAATCAAAGGCAGACCAGCACCACACGTCCCTCAGTGGTAGGCAACAGAGTTTTGAAAGAAGTGATAGCACCTGATAAATGTTGTTAACAATAGGGACATGTTTTGTGGATAATGCCAACAGAATTGCCCACTAATGCTGCAAACTATTCAGAAAGAATATAAGGGTCTTGAAAATGTCAGTGTGTCTCAGTCTGAGACAAGGGAGAACTATTTAACACTCAGAGCAGAAGCTCATAAAGTGAATATAACAAGTTTTATTATAGAAAAAAATATAACGTAAATAATAATAATGATAAAAATTATAAATATATAAATAAATATTTATATCTTAATACCAACAGCTCCTAGACCCATGACCTCCCAAAAACCACCTGCACACTCACCACACAAACACAAAAACCCTTACCCACACCAGGGAAACTCACCTCCCACAGACCCAGTCAAAATAACCACACACCCATGCACCAGGGAATCCTCGCATCCCACACACGCGACAGAAAACCCCATACTTTAAAATGAAAATGATTACTGAAAACTGTAATAAACGATTCAGACTGTTGGCAGGAATTCCAAGTTCGCTGATCACCAGGATTAGAACTCCTCAGAAAGCCTCTGCTGCCACTGGAAATGCAGGGCAGTCAGAGATTCAATGAAGAAAACCAGAAGACCCCAGGACACAGCAAAGAGGAGGCTCAGGAGAGAAACTACAGCTGAGATGGGAACACAGAGCATTCTGCAGGTGTGGCTGGATTCCACAACGTGGCAAAACCCGCCCCTGGGACCATCCCAGCAGGGGAGAGGGAAAGCAGAGGCAGAGAGAGAGCAAGCCAGTCCACTCATTCCTTTTAAAAGCCTCCATGTACTCCCTTCTTTTCTTTCCAAACTTCACCAATTCGGACAAAGGCCCGGGCTGTCCATCTCCCCTGCTTTCCTGTGTTTGCACCATCACCATAGCAGTGCCCATGCTCCCACCATGTGGGCAGACCCGCTCCAGAGGGAATGCACACATCCGCACCCCGAGGCAGCGGTGGGCAGGCGCCATTCCGCTGCCAAGATGCAAAGGGCAGTTCCCGGCCGCACACGTCCGCACCACAGCCCCAATTGACCAAAGAAAGAGTTGATTCCCAGGCCAGGAACACCTTCCCCCCCCCGCCTCACTCCGGGAGAGAAGGAACGGGAAAGGAATTAAAAGACAAACTGGTTAAAACCATGACACAGTGAAACTTGGGAATCAAAAGATTCAATTTATCAAAAGTGATAAAACCAAATATTTGCAATATTTGAAAGACTAAATCTAACTTCTACAATCAACAAATTATGGATTATGGTTGGATGCAAGTATTAAAGCAATATTAAAAAATAAACAAAAAATCTCTCAACTAAATGAAGACTAGATGATAAACAGAATATAATGAGTCATCTTTGTGGTTCTGCAAACTTATTATGTTCACTTATAAATTACTCTTTTTGATGTCAAATTACTTTTTCTCCTGAAAAATGCTTCATTCACTTACATATCAGGGAATCACAGAAAATAAGAAACAACACTAGCAAGACTTGAATTTCGTCTTAAGTTTAAATGGATTTATGAAATGTTGCTGTGTTTCTACATATTGACATAACTGGCTAATCACCTGTATCGCCATCATATTATGCGCGATCTATGTCATCCCAAGACCACCGCTTTTTTTATTTTGTGAGGCCATGTATTGGTACAAGGCTTATTATTCTTGTTTAAATATTTTCAAAAAATAAACAGTGAGTCTTGCTAAAAGAATTATAGAAGTACCTTGTAGTTGTCTAGTGCATATAGTCCCTTCAAACACACTTTTAATGGTACAAGATGTTTGAAAATTTTCTAAATCACAAATAAAGGGTGCTCACTCTCTCAACACTTAATATTTTTCTCTGATCTGGATTCTGAAATTGTTTCTGAGGGCTCTCTGTGGTCAGCAGAGAAGCACCTTTAATGAACATTGGAAACAATTATCCACTGAGAATCAACATAAACATTGGCTTAAATTGCTGCTTCTTGAATGAGACTGAGTTGGATAAACTTACCTGTTTGAAAAATGCTAAAATTAGTCTTTATTTTGGTTAGCATATAATGTAAATACTAGCTTCTCATGGCTTTGTTAGCCAAAAAAATAATAAAATCTGTTGATCTGTGATCTTATAAATACCCATTTTTAAAAAAATTAACAGAATTGGAAACAAGAAGCAGAAGGATATTTGGCTCATTTTCTGTTCTCAAAATAGAGTGATGTTTAGTAGTGGCAATATTTTCCTAAGCATTACAGGGGAGGAAAAAAAAAACCAGACATAGTAAAAATGAGGTTAAGGCCTGTTCATGTGATATAGTTTTATTACTGAAATAAGTTACAGTAATGAAAATTAGATGGGTACTAATACCCTTATATGCTCCTTTGTACTATCAGTTCTGATTTGAATTTCTCCTGCAACACTGAATCTGTTCTCCTACCATTATAAACCTTTCAACAGTTCCATTAGTTTCATTTCATCCTGCACTCATCACATGCAATTCCTGTGAAAAAAAAATTGACAATGAAAAGAGTTTGATGAAATGATTGTCAAAATTCATAGCCATTTATATATCCACAACAAAAGTAATTTTAATGGTATGACTTAATGGTAGCAGTTGATTAACTGTGCTTCTCACTATTATCACTGTCAGTGGACAATCCATTTTTGCTCAATAATTTTTGAGATTAATCCATCTTTCTGCAGAATAATTGGTGCTTCTCTGAAAAAAAAAAAAAAAAATCAATCTTGATCCTGAGCTGCAGCCCTGTATATTTTGGCTTCCTGTGCAGTGCTGTGTGACCCCATAACAATGCACTTTTACGTGATTTTTTTTAAAATCAAGACAGACTTTTGAACCTGAGGTCATGATCTTAATAAGTGGTTCAGATACTCTTTGGGTTGATAGGATAATAAGCACTTCCACAGATGATGCCCAAGATGTTTTACCCCACTACAAAGACTCACATAGATTTTTGATAATGTCTAGTGCCAACAGTGTGTTAAAATATTCTGCTACCTCAAGGAAAATAAACTGGACATTCCAAGCTGTTTAAATAAACTGACATTATCAGTTATTATTAGGAACTTTATTTTTAAGACTAAAGGCAGAAAGTTTCAGGTTACCTGAACTCCTCTACTGAATCCTTAATTACAGAGGAAGTAAGAATGAACACAAAACAATATTCTGTTTTGAAGAAGTGTTTCAAAGGTGGAGAAAAGCATTAGGATAGTATTATATGTTGCTATAAGACAAACACAGTGAAACATTCTGCTGTAAAGCTTTTGACTGAAGTTTTTGGACTGTTTGGCTATGTTGTTTGTTTGATTTTTCTTATAGAATTGTTCAAGTGCTTTTGATAATATGCATCATTTTTCTTATGATACGTGATAATAACGTGTTAACACAACCATCTTCAGGATGTAGTCTGTTAAGTCATAGTCTTATGGATTAATTCATGTTGGCAGAAATTTGTGCATGTTCTCTGGTACAATCTCCTTGTCAAACCAAGGTCAGCCTCAAAGTTATATTTAACTTTAAAGTTAGATCAGATTCCTCATGGCCATTTTGAATCCTCTTTTGATTACCTCCAAGGATGGAAGTTCCACAATCACTTTGAGTATCTTCATGGTTAGGAAAAAAATTGTAATACTTAATGAAAACTTTCCTTATTTCCTCCTCCCTTATTACTGAAAATGCTATTTTTTGATGCCTTAGTCAAAGAATTGCATTTATTTTGTATCCACAGTTCCAAATACCCACATACCTCTGGAATACAGGAAAGTTCAGTGTATTCACCCTACGGAGCACAATGACCAAAATTCTGAATTGCTCTGCTGACAATAGTTCTCTTCTTGCTTCTTGATCTCTTTACTAGGTAGAAGAAGAATAAGAGAAAGATAACATAATCAAACCTGCTATAATAACATGCTGTGATAAACCTGCTAAACTTACAAAACCTCCTATGATAAGAAACTATGATTATGTATTGTACTGTCAAGCTCTTATTGATCCACTTTAAGGGACATTGACCTTCAATACTAATGTGCTAAGCTACAAATGTCATTGGAAAAGACTAACAATCTTCAGTGACAAAGTGTGCATGTCTACTATGAACAAAACCATATATAGTAGTAAAGAAATGTAACTTTAATTGCATCATCTGTTTGTCAGGAGGCTCTCAGCATTTGCTATTACCAGGACAAAAGGATAATATTCTTTATCTAAAGACATTACTGTGAAAGAAATTAATAGATTTTTGCTGCAGATAGGAAAGGTGGTTAGATTATACATGTTTATTTTAAAAAATTAATATCAGGATGCACTTGATATAAAATGAGAAATACCAGCATGATACTCCAGAAAAGGGTTTATTGATTATTTTATCTGTCTGTAATTTATTTTCTTATATGATACAAAATATAGTTTCTAAGGCATAACTTTTATTCAGAGAACATGTGGAACAGAATCACTCTTATCTGTGCACAAACCCACTCCAAAACCAGTTTTTCAAGAGTCAGGGGCTTTTAAGAAGTGGAGATTTTATGGCTGTTCTGGGTGCAAGTGCGCAACAGATGCTGACAGCAGGGTACTCTAGTGGTGGCCTCCATGAGGAGAAGCCACAATGGCCACACGCCTGACACAGCTGGTTCCAACAGACACACCACATGGCACAGCTGAGCCCAGCAGCCACCTGTGGGAAAAATAATATTCAAGAAAGGGTAGAAAATGCTGGAGAAAGGGGACAGAGGATGCACTAGAACAACACTCCCTCCCCCTCAGGCTGCACTGTGATCTCAGAAATAGTTATTAGGCCTTGGCCTTGATGAACAGCATCTGGGCTAAGCTCCTCTTGAGCTTATCAGAAACAGTGTCTGCTCCCAGGAAATTATGCTTTATCTGCTTTTATTATGTATATAGTTTTTTATATATTTTTTAATGAGCAGTCTTGGAAATTTTTCTTGCCTGAATAAAAACCCAAGTAGAACAACATTTTTTGTTACTGAAATTTCAAATAAAGTTACCACCAAAAATTATGGNCTTCCACAGATGATGCCCAAGATGTTTTACCCCACTACAAAGACTCACATAGATTTTTGATAATGTCTAGTGCCAACAGTGTGTTAAAATATTCTGCTACCTCAAGGAAAATAAACTGGACATTCCAAGCTGTTTAAATAAACTGACATTATCAGTTATTATTAGGAACTTTATTTTTAAGACTAAAGGCAGAAAGTTTCAGGTTACCTGAACTCCTCTACTGAATCCTTAATTACAGAGGAAGTAAGAATGAACACAAAACAATATTCTGTTTTGAAGAAGTGTTTCAAAGGTGGAGAAAAGCATTAGGATAGTATTATATGTTGCTATAAGACAAACACAGTGAAACATTCTGCTGTAAAGCTTTTGACTGAAGTTTTTGGACTGTTTGGCTATGTTGTTTGTTTGATTTTTCTTATAGAATTGTTCAAGTGCTTTTGATAATATGCATCATTTTTCTTATGATACGTGATAATAACGTGTTAACACAACCATCTTCAGGATGTAGTCTGTTAAGTCATAGTCTTATGGATTAATTCATGTTGGCAGAAATTTGTGCATGTTCTCTGGTACAATCTCCTTGTCAAACCAAGGTCAGCCTCAAAGTTATATTTAACTTTAAAGTTAGATCAGATTCCTCATGGCCATTTTGAATCCTCTTTTGATTACCTCCAAGGATGGAAGTTCCACAATCACTTTGAGTATCTTCATGGTTAGGAAAAAAATTGTAATACTTAATGAAAACTTTCCTTATTTCCTCCTCCCTTATTACTGAAAATGCTATTTTTTGATGCCTTAGTCAAAGAATTGCATTTATTTTGTATCCACAGTTCCAAATACCCACATACCTCTGGAATACAGGAAAGTTCAGTGTATTCACCCTACGGAGCACAATGACCAAAATTCTGAATTGCTCTGCTGACAATAGTTCTCTTCTTGCTTCTTGATCTCTTTACTAGGTAGAAGAAGAATAAGAGAAAGATAACATAATCAAACCTGCTATAATAACATGCTGTGATAAACCTGCTAAACTTACAAAACCTCCTATGATAAGAAACTATGATTATGTATTGTACTGTCAAGCTCTTATTGATCCACTTTAAGGGACATTGACCTTCAATACTAATGTGCTAAGCTACAAATGTCATTGGAAAAGACTAACAATCTTCAGTGACAAAGTGTGCATGTCTACTATGAACAAAACCATATATAGTAGTAAAGAAATGTAACTTTAATTGCATCATCTGTTTGTCAGGAGGCTCTCAGCATTTGCTATTACCAGGACAAAAGGATAATATTCTTTATCTAAAGACATTACTGTGAAAGAAATTAATAGATTTTTGCTGCAGATAGGAAAGGTGGTTAGATTATACATGTTTATTTTAAAAAATTAATATCAGGATGCACTTGATATAAAATGAGAAATACCAGCATGATACTCCAGAAAAGGGTTTATTGATTATTTTATCTGTCTGTAATTTATTTTCTTATATGATACAAAATATAGTTTCTAAGGCATAACTTTTATTCAGAGAACATGTGGAACAGAATCACTCTTATCTGTGCACAAACCCACTCCAAAACCAGTTTTTCAAGAGTCAGGGGCTTTTAAGAAGTGGAGATTTTATGGCTGTTCTGGGTGCAAGTGCGCAACAGATGCTGACAGCAGGGTACTCTAGTGGTGGCCTCCATGAGGAGAAGCCACAATGGCCACACGCCTGACACAGCTGGTTCCAACAGACACACCACATGGCACAGCTGAGCCCAGCAGCCACCTGTGGGAAAAATAATATTCAAGAAAGGGTAGAAAATGCTGGAGAAAGGGGACAGAGGATGCACTAGAACAACACTCCCTCCCCCTCAGGCTGCACTGTGATCTCAGAAATAGTTATTAGGCCTTGGCCTTGATGAACAGCATCTGGGCTAAGCTCCTCTTGAGCTTATCAGAAACAGTGTCTGCTCCCAGGAAATTATGCTTTATCTGCTTTTATTATGTATATAGTTTTTTATATATTTTTTAATGAGCAGTCTTGGAAATTTTTCTTGCCTGAATAAAAACCCAAGTAGAACAACATTTTTTGTTACTGAAATTTCAAATAAAGTTACCACCAAAAATTATGGCAAGGATGGAAAATTACTTTAACTAAAGCCAACTCTCTTATAACCCTATAAACAGCAGTCCGAGGTGGGAGCCTTTGAGCTCTCCTAGACCAAGCAGGCTGTGACCAGCAATGTTCCTCTGAATGGGGCCTCTCAGAACCAGTGAACTCCTAAGTTTGCTATACTTTGGTGTAGTATCACCACTGACAATGACGATGGAGCCTGTGCTGGTACTGCCACTCCTTGAAGCTCAGCTCTTCACTCATTGAGAAGATACAAAGGCATCCAACATGAGTACTTCCCTGAACTCAAGGGGAATTTTTCTCAGGTATATATACCTTGTACATACTCCTTTAGATTTTCATGCATGCAAGTGTGAATATGCTATAACAAACATAATATGAATGCTGTCCTTTTGGATTCTCGTGTGTTAGATTAATAAGAAAGTGAGGCCTATAAGTGAGTAACAGTTGTGCTTATGGCAAATTCTATAGAGCCTTTTGTTAAATTGTTTAAATTAGACAATTGATAAAGTGCTGTTAAGTTTAAGTGCTGCTAAAACCTTTAGGCCTAAACTGTTGGTCAGGTTTGGCAAGGGGGTCCACTCAACCTCAACGGAGGTTCACCCCTATTCCCTTTAATCTTTATCCTTTCCTATGCTTTCTCTTTTTCCATTCCTATCTTCCACATAGATACTTTTAGGTTGACTTTAGTTTTTGATTGACTGATTGATTGATTGATTTTAGATTTTAATCTGATTTCTCTCTGTGTGCTTTAAACATGTAGTAAGTAGAAGAGGGAACCTTGCCCGTGAAATTTGTTGCATTTTCACTTTAATGTTAAACTTTCTTTTGCCAGTATCTTTGCTAGTTATTCTTTGAGTGACCTAAAACACTCATTTGCAAAAAAAAAGAGAAAAAAGAATTTCAAGATTGAGAAAAAAAATACTGCGGCAGGGAGAGAAAAGGAAAAGGAGAAAGAAAAACATCCATTGGAGCAGATGAGAAGTGTCAGGAGGAGGGACCGTGAGAGAGAAACTTCTGTGTACTGGATACAACCCACCTGACCCAATGCCACTCAACTGGGGGAGAGGTATAGGAATCTGGGGTGAAACTGAGCTTGGGAGAATGGGGAGGTCAGACATTACACTAAAGTTCTTTTCATTTTTCTCTACTTGAATCTATTTTGAAAATAAATTAATTTTCCACAAATCAAGTATATTTTGTCCACTACAGTAATTACTAAGGAATCTCTTTTTCCTATTCTCTTCTTGTGTCCCACTGAGGATTGAGACTGAGCAAGCAGTTGGTTGGAAGTTTGGTCCTTAGTCAAGCCTAACTCTCTACACTGGCCAAGATGGGGTAATTAGATTTCCTTAAGCTAACATCTCATCTCTATTTTACAGCAAGAAACAATTTTTTTAAGATTACACATGAAATACTGTGCTAGATAATTTCTGTTCCTAAACCAAAAACAAAATGCAAGAGAGATGGGAAGTCATTAAGTTGTAGGGATATTCGAAGGATGAATGAACTTACTGAAATAGTTCAGGCTAAGAAAATGTTTCTATTACCAGTACTGCTTAGTTTTGTTTTTTTGGGGGGAGTTTTAACTTCCATGTAACTTTGTCAGGGATGACAGCAGGTCTGTCAGCAGCCTGGGATTAACTGATGAAATTGTTCTTGATAATATGTGGGTATACCCTTGAAATAGTAAAGTCACTGTGAATCCCAGTGCACCTTTTACATTGTGTAACAGAAAAACATGTTTAGAAGAGCTCGTGATGCTAGCAGATTGTCTGTTGATAATGTATAAAGTAAACTTTGTAGCAAAAACATTGTAACTGCTGATAAGTAAGCCTTCTGCTTACTTTTTATAATCCTACAATCATAGTAGTAGAAAACAATTTCTTGTCCTATGAGAATAGAACATGCTGCCTTCTTGTGGTTTAAACCACTGTATCACTAGGGGGCACAACAGCGATGAAAGACTGAACAGATCCAACAGCAACTAACAGATTTATTGCCTAAGGTTCCACCACAACCTTATGGGATCCTGAGACAAAATATACAATATAACACCCAACAGTGCCACACAAAACCAAAAAAAAACCCCAAACCAACTGCTCCTCAAAGCCAGCTGACTGGCCGAAAAGCAGTGAAAGGAAGGGAAGCCACCTCTATGATGGTACACTCCTGGCCCTTGGAGCCTCCTGAAAGACAAAAATGGTG
>VXBA01001418.1:62153-94749 GCA_013399895.1 Serilophus lunatus | reverse complement strand
TATAAGCAGATGGAAATCTCTCAAGTTCACCAGCACTTGTTTTCATAGATGACCTCAATCTCCCAGATATTTGCTGGGAACTCAATACAGCAGAGAGGAGGCAGTCCAGTAGGTTCTTAGACTGTATTGAGGATTTCTTCTTGTCACAGCTATTTAGTGAGCCTACTAGGGGCAAGGCTATTCTTGACCTGTTGTTTACTAACAGGGAAGGGCTTGTGGGGAATGTGGTGGTTGGAGGCTGCCTGGGATCCAGTGACCATGAAATAATAGAGTTTTCAATAAATAGTGAAACAAGGACAGGATTCAACAAAAACTCCATACAGGATTTCTGGAGGGTGGACTTTGGCTTATTTAAGGAATTAATTAGTAGAGTACCCTGGGAGACTGTCCTTAGTAACAAAGGAGTCCAGGAAGGCTGGATGTACTTCAAGGCTGAGATCTTGAAGGTGCAGGAACAGGATGTCCCGATGTCCCACAAGATGAGCCGTAGGGGTAGACCCCCGGGCTGGAAGGGTAAGGAGCTTTTGAATGATTTAAGGAAAAAGAAGAGGATGTACTGAGTTTGGAAAGATGGGGACGTATCCCAGATGATGTTTAAGGATGTTGTTAGGTCATGTAGAAAAAGAACTAAGGAAGCAAAGGCTCAGTTTGAACTAAAATTGGCCACATCTCTTAAGGATAATAAAAAGCATTTCTATAAACACAGTAATGGTAAAAGAAGGGATAAAGACAATCATCATTCTTTATTAGATAAGGAAGGGAATATTGTTACTGAAGATGAAGAAAAGGCAGAGGTGTTGAATACCTTCCTTGCCTCCGTTTTTAATAACAAAATTGATGGTCTACAGGACAAGTGGCTATTTAAACTAGTTGAAACTGACAGGGAACAGTGTAGCCCCCCTGTGATTGTGGTGGAAGATGTTAGAGACCTACTGACCCACCTAGATCCTCGTAAGTCTATGGGACCTGATGGGATGCATCCTAGGGTGCTGACAGAGCTGGCAGATGTGCTTGCTAAGCCTCTTTTAATCATCTTTCAACTGTCTTGGCTTACTGGAGAGGTTCCAGAGGATTGGAAATTGGCTAATGTGGCACCCATCTATAAGAAGGGCAAGAAGGAGGATCCAGGGAATTACAGACATGTCAGCCTGACCTCTGTACCAGGAAAAGTTATGGAACGAATCATCTTAAGAGAAATTATGCTGCACCTATAGGATAATATGGAGATCAGATCTAATCAGCATGGATTCATGAGAGGAAGATCCTGCTTAACCAATCTAATCTCCTTTTGTTAGCTAACTTATCTGATTGATGAGGGAAAAGCTGTGGATGTAGTGTATCTTGATTTTACCAAAGCCTTTGATACTGTCTCCCATAATAAACTCCTGGTGAAACTGGTGGATTGTGGCTTAGACAGGTTTACTCTGTCCTGGGTTAAAAATTGGCTGGATGGCCGAGCACAGAGGATGGTGGTGAATGGTGTCACATCCTGGAGGCTGGTCACCAGCGAGGTCCCTCAGGGTTTGGTGTTGGGGCTGGTTTTATTCAATATCTTTATTGATGACCTGGACAAGGGGACGGATTCCATTATTAGTAAGTTTGTGGATAACACAAAGATTGGAATAGGGCTCTACAGAGAGACCTTGACAGGCTGGATAGATGGGCTGAGTCCAATAGTATGAGCTTTAATAAATCTACGTGCTGGGTTTTACACTTTGATCACATTAACCCCATGCAAAGCTATAGGCTGGGGACAGTGTGGTTGGAGAATGGCCAAGTGGAGAGGGATTTGGGTGTGCTGGTTGATGAGAAATAGCAGTGTCCCCAGGCGGCCAAGAAGACCAATGGCATCCTGGCCTGCATCAAGAATAGTGTTGCCAGTAGGACTAGGGAAGTTATTCTTCCCTGGTACTTGGCACTGGTTAGGCCACAGCTTGAGTACTGTGTCCAGTTCTGGGCCCCTCGGTTTAAGAAAGATGTTGAGTTGCTGGAATGTGTCCAGAGAAGGGCAACAAGGATGGTGAAGGGGCTGGACCACAAGCCCTATGAGGAGCAACTGAGAGAGCTGGGGTTGTTTAGTCTGGAGAAGAGGAGGCTCAGGGGTGACCTTATTGCTGTCTATAACTACCTGAAAGGAGGTTGTAGTCAGGCTGGGGTTGGTCTCTCCTCTCAGGCTCCCAGAGACAGGACAAGAGGATACAGTCTTAGGCTGTGTCAAGGGAGGTTTATGTTGGATATTGGGAGAAACTTTTTCACAGAGAGAGTGATTTCTCATTGGAATGGGCTTCCCAGGGAGGTGGTGGAGTCACTGCCCCTGGATGTGTGTAAAAATTGGTTGGATGATGAACTTAGTGACATGGTTTAGATGATTTAGATGATGGATCGGTGTTGGATAGGTTGTTAAGTTAGGTAAAAGGTTGGACTTGATGGTCTCTATGGTCTTTTCCAACCTTATTAATTCTGTGTGTTATTTATAAAACTCCTAATATGAGCTCTGAAATTTCTTATGAATGTACTTAAGTAAAAAAAAAGAGAAAGAAAAATGTTACTAATATCAAAGGACAGAGATGACCAGGTGATCAATTTGGTGGATGTAGGGAAGACTGTGGATGTACTCTACCTGGACTTCAGCAAGCATTTCACACCATCTCCCATAGCGATCTCCTGGAAAAGCTGGCAGCCCATGGCTTAGACAGGTTCAGTCTATGTTGGGTTAAGAATAGATAGCCGGGCCCAGAGAGTGGTGGTGAATGGTGGCACATTCAGTTGGTGGCTGGTCTCTAGTGCAGTTTTGTGTCTGATTGTATCCCTCAGGGATCAGTGTTGGGCCCAGTCCTGTTTAATATCTTCACTGATGATCTGGATGAGGGAATTGAGTCCACCATTAGTAAGTTTGCAGATGACACTAAATTGGGAGCAAGTGTCAATCTGCTGAAGGATTGAAGGTCTCTGCAGAGGGACCTGGAAAGGCTGGATAGATGAGCAGAATCCAACAGCATGAGATTTAACAAGTTTAAATTCTATACTTTGGCCACAACAACTCCATGCAGCACTTTAGGCTGGGGACAGAGTGGCTGGAGAGCAGCCAAGCAGCAAGACATCTGTGGGTACTTATTGACAGCAAGATTAACATGAGCCAGCAGTATGCCCAGGTGGCTAAGAAGGCCAATGGCATCCTGTCCTGTTATCAGGAATTGTGTGGCCAGCAGGACCAGGGCAGTGATTCTTTCTTTCTTACTCAGAACTGGTTAGGCCACATCTGGAGTACTGTGTCCAGTTCTCGGCCCATCAGTCTCAGAAAAATGTTGCTCTAAAGTGTCCAGAGCAGGGCAATAAGGTTGTTGAAGGGTCTGGAACACAGGCCCTATGAAGAGCAGCTGAGGGGGCTGGGGTTTTTTAGCCTGGAGAAGAGGAGGCTCAGAGGAGACCTTATTACTCTCTGCAACTACCTGAAAGGAGGTTGCAACTAGGTGGGGATCGGTGTCTTCTCCCAGGCTACCAGTGACAGAATGAGAGAACATAGTCTCAAGCTGCACCAGAGGAAGTTTAGGCAGGATGTTAGGAAAATTGCTCCACAGAAAGAGTTATTGGCTATTGGAATGGACTGCCCTGGGAGGTGGTTGAGTCACCATCCTTGGAAGTGTTTAAAAATACACTGGATGTGCCACTTAGTGCCATGGTTTAGTTGATGAGATGGTGTTATGTCATAGGCTGCACTTGATGATCTTAGTGGTCTTTTCCAACATAGTTAATTCTGAGATTCTGTGATTCTATGTCCCAGGAAGAAGAAAGGATTTAATCTTGGATCACACAAAACAATGTAAACTCTGCAGATCCACCAATACCCATACATTGGAAGTGAGGAATCATTTTACAGGCTGCAGAATTAATTCCTGTTGTTTCCATGCTTACTCAGGAATAGAAAAAGCAGTCGTGTCCATTCCCCAGCTTCCTAGGCAATGCAGTGATGATCACGCTATTCAAATCTAAATAGATTTTAAACTATCCTGAAGTTCATAGTTTTGTTGGAGTCAAACAGACACCACAGTTCCCAAATTTCAAAATATAGCTATTCATAATTTATTTCTCTATACTCTGTGGTTGAATCTACTTTTATTGAATTGAACAGGGCTACTGCATAGATAGCAACAGCTGAAATGCCAAGTTGAACAAAACAGTGTTGAAGTCTCAGACATTAAACACTGAATAGATGCAGGCATCAAAGGCAGTCAATGTTCTCAATTTCCAAATGTGTTAAGAGCAGCATGGGATAACACTTAGAGCAAGATAAGAGTGCTTCACAACATCGGGGGTGCTGATTGGCTGGTGATTTGTAAGTCTGAATTGCATGGCAATCTAAATGCATTTTGATTGTAACACAACTTCAAAATTGCTAAGATTTTAAACACTACTGATTATTCTAAATTATTAAATGAGCTGGAAGCAAATTACCTATGAAGACAAAATAAGCTTTGATGATTTATGTTAGTGGTAACAAAAACATGTTGATATTAGTAAGGCTGTGAAATGAGTAAGTACTTTGCTTCTGGGATTGAAATTCATGAGAATGTGCAGTAGATGTAGAAGAAGTAGTAGTATTTCTTGCAATACATATATATTTAAAATATAAATGCAATAGAATATTTTAACATATTGTACAGAGAGATCATTTTCCTCTGTAGAAGGACAATTAAGAGTTCTCACACCCTGAAATTTTCTAACCTTGAATATATTTTCTCTAAGAATATGTAAATCTGTATAAAAATAATATATCATAATACAGTAAAGATAGATGAAGGCTGAAAATGAATGTTCTCCTGGAAAAATATGTTTCATTAAAAATATTTCTGGCCAGAGATATGAGGAATTTTATATAATTAAACTGCTTTGTTGCTATCTAAGTATCTGAAATACAATTTAGAATTTCTCATATTTTTACAACAATGATTGTAATAAGTTGAACAGATAAATTAAAGAACAATTCAAGTTGCTTTTTCTGAGATATTGGAAAAATTATATGGCACATAATAGCTCTAATACTGAAGTCGCAAAGCATATGAAAAACTTTGATTAATCATCAAGTTACTAAGGAAATGTCCTGGGTTACATAATATAGAACATGCCATCCAAATTTTATTTCAAGTCCTCCAAAATTTCCCATGATATAGACTGATTCCAGAACAAGAAATTTTGTTGGTAATAATACTGATAAGCAAAGCACTTCAATTATATGTTTAAACCTCTTTGATGTTCCAGTCACTCAGCAAGGCTAAAGTTTTAAAACTGAATATATGCTGAAAAACTCTTTTTCTAAGTCAGGTCCTTTTTTTTTTATTTTTGCAATCATGTATAGTTACATAACTCAGGGTTCACTCAGAGATTCTGGCTGCAGCATGCTCACAGGCTCCACTCACACATTTACTCCCAGAATCAGAAGTAACGGTGAGAAAACTTGTGGGCTAAGAATCGTTTAATAATTGAAATAGAAAAATAAAGCAAAATTATGATTGTGTTGGTACTATTATTACTATTAATAAAATAATTACTCAAGTGCAAAATAGTAGTTCACATCTCCAAAAATATGATAAATAGGTTTGATGTGCATGAAGCCAAGATGAAGGAGTGTCTTAACAATGGGATGGAAGTTGTATGCTAAGCAGTGATTCACGAGCAACAGCTGAAATGAACCTTATGCAGACAATCCCTATTTGGTTGTAAGGTTGCCTGAGTGCTCAGAGTTTCATTTCTCTCTATTGTCTCTGTTTTGTTTCCAGAACTACTCCAACGGAGTGGTCCAGTGGACTTTGCTACCATTCCTTCCCTCTGGTCAGAAGTCAAAAATCAAATACTGATTGGTGACTTCAGGTGTGCTGAACCTAGTAGCTCTCTTGGAACCAGTACACATCCAGAAAACCATCAAAAAATATACCAGTGGCTATTTTAGTTTTAAAAGTAGAATTCTTTTCTGCAATAGCCTCAAGCTTTTGTGACGTTTCAGTTTTTCTTGCTTTCCTGGAGACTGTACAAGCATACAGTTGTTGAAAGCTTTCTGCTGAGTTGATGTGGAAGATTATGCCAGGGAGCCGAACAGAAAATGCCATTTCCATGGACTGTTGACCTGCTTCCTTATCAAGGATGAGGGAGAACTCATGCTTTATTTTATTCTAGGACCCTTGCACAGACTTATACCAAACTGCAGGCTGTTACTCAGAAGGCACTTAATGGTATTAGTAGAGGGACCTTCTGCCGCCACAAACTACTGTCATGTTTTCAGCCACTCCTGATTTGGCTTCAGACTGCTTTGAGCTGCAATAAGTATTATCAATTCCTCCTGTTAACATATGTGGAGATCTAATTTTGTGGATTGTCTTTCCTATATGTTAAAAACTTACAGATTGAAACATCATGCCAAAATCATACTACTTACACTTCTGTGTGTCAGGGTAGAATTTATTGGTTTTGTAGCTGAATTATTCAAGTCACTGGATGGTAGTGAAATTATGCAGCCTCAAAAAAAGCTGAAACTTAAAAGAAAAATGCCATGTATATAAAACTGAGCTGTTTAATGAAAGGATAATCTTGCCTTAATGTCGAAAAATCAGTAGTGTCTCAAATGCGAAATAATAAATTATTGATAAGCATTAGACCTGATTCGCAGCTTGGAACAAATCTTACATTTAATCAATAGCAGCATTTAATTTTCAAAATTTCTACAAATTTGTAAATGCAAAAGAGCTTATGATACATGAAGAATGATACCTATAGAGAATGTAATCTATATCACTTATATTTAAAAAAATGGTGTATGTGCTTGAAAGACTTAGGTTATGTGTTTGAATGGTCTTTTGAAATATTGAGAATGCAGTTATATTCTGCTGCTTGAGAATTTTCATGTGTAGATTTTCTGACAGTATTCAAAGCAGATAGACACCTAAGTCCCAGTCCACTGAGATAAGTATTTAGCCTTTGGATTGAAGTACTCAGTTTCCATCACAAATCTTCTAACCTACCCATATCAAATTGAACACAGCTATAATTGAAAGTCTTATGTAGTGTGAAATAGGAGATTTGCTGACTTGGGTGTTTTGTGGTCAAAACTTCTCAAACTATTTAGAAATAAAAAAAGGTCCTGGACATATTACCCAGAAATTAGACATTTGATGAAGTTTGATTTTATATGGGAACTTTATGACTAAAACTCTTGCCTCATTGCTTAGATTTGTAGTATAAACTATCAATGAAGAAGTTTGAGACTAGTTCCAAAGCACAGCCAAAGCGAACCTGTTTCCCACAGTTTTGAACAGACTCATGTAATTTTGTTCAAATTAACAATCTGGAATAATTTCTCTTTTTTTTTCATATCCAAGCACCCCTTGCATTATTTCACTCCCTTTTCCCTTGCACTGTGGTGGCTTTTTTCTGTCCTGCCCCTCCCATTTGTTTGCAAACTTCTCATCCTTCCCCATTAACATAACACCAAAGTGCAACAAGCAACTCTCATATGGTTCATTCTTTCAATATTATTGTCAAGGTTTCAAATAATGTGTGCTTAAATTCACTCTACTATTATTATTATTACCTTTAAAATAATGAACTTTATCATGTTTTGATTGAAGCAACAAAACTAAAAAATATTTTAGAATTCTGTTGCATTTTCTTCTCCAAGTGAGATCCCACAATATCCCCTCTGTGGTTAAGAAAAACTTCTGAATTTTAGCAATGTCTGAAGGGAACTGAAACCTTGCATACTTTTCCTTTAGGTTCTCATATGGTTGCTGTGTTACAGTAATGTTCCCCAATAAATAAGGAGGCAATGTTGACTCTTTAGAGACAAGATTCCTTGCAGAGAGATCTAGGTAGATTTAAGTATTAATGGGGTGAAAGTTAACAAGTTCAAATGCCGAATTCTGCATCTAGGATGGCACCAGACACAAGTTTAAATTAGCAGAGGGGTTGCTGGAGAGAAGCTCTGCAGAAAGGCATCTGGGTGTGGTGGTTGGCAGCAAGCTCAGTATCAGTCAGCATTGCGCCCAGGCAGCCAAGACAGCAAATGGCATCCTGGGGTGCATTAAATACAGCACAACTAGATGGTTCAATGTGGTGATTATCCCACTGTATTCAGCATTGATGCCACCTCACCTGGAGTAGTGTGTTCATTTCTGGGCCCCAGCTTTTAAAAAGGTTGTTCACATACTCAGATGCGTTCATATGAAGGCAACAAAGCTGGTGAAAAGGCTAGAAGGAATGTCCTATTAGGAGTGGCTGAGGACTCTGGGTTTGTCTAGCTTGGAGAAAAGGTGACTAAGAGGTGTTCTCATCATTCTACAACTTCCTGAGAAGTCTAAATGGAAAGGGGCATGCCGAGCTGTTCTTCCTGCCTGGTATGCAGTGACAGTACATGTGGGAATGATTCAAAGCTTTACCATGAGAGGTTTAGGCTGGACAATAAGAAGCATTTCTTTACTGAGAGAGTGGTCGAACATTGGACTTGGCTTCCTAAAGAGGTGGTCAATGCCCTGAGCCTGTCAGTATTTAAGAGGCATTTGGACAATGCCCCTAATGATGTATTGTAGCTTTTGGTCATTCCTGAAGTGATCAGGCAAAAAGTAAACTTCCTAGACCAAAAGTAATTTCTGGTTTACAGACTCTCAGCTTACCAGAGTCTGCTAGAGCCATTAGAAAGGCAAAATTCAGTAGAAATTGCTTTGATCCAGTAATGGCCACTTCTCTCATTGAGAAAAAAACCTTGCTACAAAAGAGGACTCTGAAATCTCTTACAGGTACCAAGAGCTGCCATTCACAGGTTCTGCTGAATGCGGTACCCAGGAAGAGATATAAGGTTCTGCTACTTAGAGAAAAGGTCTTGACTGTGAGCATTGCAGATTATTAAAGTTTGGAAGACCTCTAAGAGTTCTGAAAAGCACTAATTACTTGACAAGGCAAGGTATTGCTTGCCAGAACTTAATAAGATAAAATTCCAGGTAAGATAAAACACCACTCTTCTGCTGTGCCTTCAGCAGATCCCTTTCATCTCCCAGAGGCAGTACTATGCACTTACGAAACTTTTTCACTACAAACAGAACTGCACAATGTTGCCTAAAGCTGTGATATTTTTGTCCCCTGAGCCACTTTAAGAAACAGTTTTATGGGTAAAATTTAACAAACAAACCCCAAACAATGGTCCAAAAATCCAAATACACAAACAAAAAACCAAACAAAAAACCACCAAACCCAAAACTATTTAATTTTTCAGAGAAATAGAGATTTCTAAACCTTCACATAACATTTATTAAACAGATTTTTTTAAAATAGAAAAAAATGTTTTGTGAATGACATCTCATTTCAAGGACTATGTATCTGTTCAAACAGATCTGTTTGCCTGTGAGAAGAGAAAAAAGAACCTACAATTTGCCATACAAGATAAGAAAGAATCTTGCCTTTGGCAGTAACTAGTAGCTGATGTTTAAGAGAAAGGCAAAAGTACCCGTGAATGCCTCTAGACAAGCATTAAATGTTTTAGACTAGGGTTAAAGGTGAATGGAAACGTGTCTCCTGACCTTTGCAGAAATCAGCACATAACACACAGATAAATGAGAACTGCCGTATTAGTCAGCTATTAATCATATGTTTGATTTTTCAATCTGATGGTTAAAAATAAACTTGAAAAAAGAAAAATCTTTTCCCCAAATTCATTTTTTAAAAATTTCAGTTATATTGTTTATTCTATAAATAGCTGAAATGAAAAACTGCAATTTTTATGAAAACTTCATCTCCCTTTTTAACTACTCAAAACCCATGAATGTGTGTGATTTCTTGGAATTTACAGCAACTTTGACATTTCTCCAGATCAATTTTACATTGTAGTTTATGAAATAAAGACATACGTAAAAAGCTTTTGTTTTTATTGAAATATTAATTTGAGGTGGTGCTACATGTTTGACAGGAGTGAACTAGAAAAAATAAGAGATTTTCTAGAGCTTGATTTTATTTATTGAAATTCGTTTCTTCTTTTTCTTTTTAAATGTTTCAAATATCTACCATAATCTCACTTCAATCAGGGAAATAAAGTTACTGTAAACTTCATGAGAAAAATATCCATTCGCCTTTGGGAAAAATTCAATTTATTTATTTAGAGTTCAATTCAAGTGTGCAGATAGCATTTCTGTTGAATTTTTCTGTTCCTTTCAGTTGCAGTAAAGAACTCACAAGATATTTTTAAGAGATGTTAACTGAATTTCCCAAATAAAAAGGTAATAAATGTTAAGAGTAGAAGATTTATTCATTACGGGGAAAAAAAAAAAAAAAAAAAAAAAAAAATTTGAAAGGCTTATCAGCTATAGGAATTACTTTCATTCAGCTCATCAAAGTCATATTCCTTGTAATACCTTGAAAACTAAAATGTCAACACTATGAAAATACCTATCTGCTTTCAACAGCACCATTCTGAAGCTAAAGACAAGAAAACTTTTCTGCTTATATAACTGATTGAGAGAAGACACTGTAACAATGTTTATATAAGAAATCACTTCATGAAACAAATTTCCAGTCTTTTGTAATTGATTAAGAGAAATAATTTGTGATTTGAGTTAACAAATAGTGGTTACTCGTAACTGGTTAATTTTATCCCCATTCTACAGCTAAAAGTGGAAATCCCAACAGAAGGAAGATGACTTGGAGTTTCAAACGCTGAACATGGCTGAGTATTTTTCTCCTTATACACTAGTTAACTTTTTTCCTTTCTAAATATGAGGGCCAGAGGAAAAGAAGTCAGAAAAAAAAAAAGTTATTTTAGTGGTTTGTTGATATTTATCTATTATTTCAAAATTTCCATTAATTGCCAATGAATTACAAGGCAGACAAGAACAATTAAAAAGATATAATCTTTAACTACATAGGATACAATAATGCATCATCAGCAACTATAAGGAAAACAACCTCTTTAGAATTTCTGCTAAGACAGAAATGAAAATAATAACCCAGAAAAATTGTGATATACCTTGAAAACAAGAAACAAGCAAACAAAAATTTCCATATATGTAAAAGCATTAAAGCAATTAAAGCTGAACAGTAGCTGGTACTCAGAATTGTTACAGTGTTCATGTGAATCACCATAATCTGCCTATACAGATACTATGTAATATTTATAAGTTCTTTCTCTGCAAAACTGTGGGTTTCAGAAGAAACTCTGTCTGAATTTCTATAATGCTTTTTGGTCAGCTTCCTTTGACATCGCTACTAAACCTTTCTGTGAAATCAATGAAAAAGTTGATAATAGATGATTTTGGGTACACTACTATGCATGTTAATTTTGCAGCCTAGATATTGGCATTGTATTCTTACAAATTTTTGTGCATCTCTCTGTCATCTCAATTTAAACTTAGAAAATAAGAGCTACGAATCAGGGTCTTGTTTGGTGGCAGTATGACTTATAATATGGTTAAGTTTCATGACTACCATTCCTAGGAAGAATATAAAATACTAATAAAGTTATTTGTCATGTACATAGAGCACAGACATCGCCTTTTTACTCTAGGCTTTTGTTGTAAAAAAGTTACCATTTCTGAAAATAAAGTTCCCTTTGTAGACTCCTTAGTTAATCTAAAACCTTTTTTTTCAAATTCTTCATTTTGTGAGGCAAAAATATCTTCATTCCAATTTAATTTTTCACAAAAAAAATTGTGATCTTAGGTTTTGTTTAATGAACATCACTTTTTCACAAAGCTTTGAGACAATTCTAAAAATAAACTTCTAAAGTGAGGATTTTTTTCAATTGCTGTCTTTTACCCTTCAGATAAGAACTTAAATTTTGCCAGAATATACATATGGAAAATAAAAACAGTATATTATTTTAAAATT
This sequence comes from Serilophus lunatus, assembly GCA_013399895.1. NCBI lineage: Eukaryota > Metazoa > Chordata > Aves > Passeriformes > Eurylaimidae > Serilophus > Serilophus lunatus. Next base: position 82,893 of record VXBA01001418.1, on the reverse strand, counting down.
TGGGTTTCATATAGCATAATGAGGAAGTTATCTATCTGAGATTTAATTGGGTAGGGATGTTAAAAAAGATGTGGGATTTTTTGCTCTCAAGTATTTAGACTCTGGGATTTAAGGCACTTGAAAAATTCTTGTGGCAGTTTAAGTTACTACGACAGCCACCGACTAAATTTTACCACTTCCACAGAAGAATTAGCCAAAGAGAAAGTACATCCATGTGCTTCCATGCAGGGTGTGGCACCATAATGCAATTCTATTTTAGTTGCATTTTTAAGCCAAGTCGTGAAATTCAAGCAGAGACAGTTATTGATGTGTAGGCAGGTTTCCCTTCTGACAGCTTTGCAGTGGAAACAGAAATCTTAAGGATTAAAACAAGAAAAGCAGCTGTGATGATAACTGTCTTTACTTCAGCGGGACTCACTAGAGTTCATCTGTCTTTGTTGCTTTTTCCCCAAACAGAGATCAAAAGAAGTAATTAGAATTATTTCCAACAGATTTCTCTTTTCAGATAGTATTTCTAATGGGAATTCTGAAACAACACTTTAAATACCTTTCATCTCATTTTCAGATTTAAAAGATTAGATGTTCTGCAACTTATCTGCAAATCAGATGTCTCTGTAAAGAAATCCCTGGGACCAAATTAAGTTATATATTATAAGGAGCATGCCTTATACGCTGTTAAGTATGATAAGATATAATGTGAATATGTCAGTGTATGTGTCCTTATTGGGGCACCTAAGAACAAGTATGTTCTAAACAAACCTACTTTATGAACAGTTCATTCACCAGAATAAATCCAAGCCCCGATAAATATTTTTTAATAAAAAATAACCGTTAGTAACATGTAGAAATATTTTTTTCTGCAATTACAGTATTCCAGATTTTCCTTCAATGCATCACCTGTTTTTTGCTAATAGTATTGCCAAAGATTTTTTAGGTGATAAACAGTATAGTACATTTTGATATTCTACACATCAGGTTGCTTCAGCATACAGCATCTGATGTTACAAGAGGTATGATACTTGATACTTGAAACGATGATACTTGATAAAAGGTGTTATAATCCAAAGCATTGCTCTGAAACCTGAAAGGACCTTTTGCAATATTTTGTTTGTACTTTCTCAATGTAACAAAGTTTTTTAATTTGAAAGGATGACATTTAGAACAGTGTGAAAAAAAAAAAATTCGGCAGAGAAAAACACCAGTCCCAAATATCATTCTGACTCATATGATTCTAAGAAATAGGACTTTATATGCAAAATATAGGAAAGAAACTAACAGAGATAGAATAATGAAGTAATATATAAAAGTCATCCACCTCAGTTTTAAAATAATGAATAGACAAAAATGCTACTTGACAATCTGTAAATCTGGTTGTAAAACCAGCTAATAAATGTTAATGGTCTCTGTGAACTGGATGGAATCCATAAATGTGTGAGCACACACTCATTTACAGAGATATATATATATACTACAAGAAAAACTTCCAAATGCTTAGGTCTGCATGGTTAAATAAAAAGATTAAATTAAACCAGAAGAAAAAAAAAAAAAAGTAAAGGAAGAGAAATCTGTAAGAAGAGTAGAACAAGCCACAGTATCAGAATTCAGTAGAGTCTTATGTTATTGTGGCCTAAGGAACACAAGCGTTGCTTTTGTTTGGAGATAATTATCAGGGTTTGCGCATGTACCAATGCCTTACAGAGTTCAATTGTGATTGCACCCCAACACACTTAGAAAGAGACCTAAAAATGCATTTTAAAGTGAGCATATCTCTATTTACTAGATGGTGTTCATATTTTGTCATAGAAAATGTTATCGTGTAGAAACTACTTCTTAAGATTTCCATATTTTAGTCTATATTAATATGTATTTATGTAAATATTAAGTTGGCGGACAGTTACAACCATTATTAAGTTATGAAAAACTGAACTTAAATAAATCATTCTAAAATCAACTGTATTTAACCTGTAATATAGTTTCTTTCTAATTTCTTACCCAAAATTGCATTAAATATTTTATACTTCATCATGAATCTACTTTTCAACATATACAAAATTCAAATGAATCCAATTCTCATTGGAAAACTGTTGAAATGAAAGAAGCATTTTAACAATGTTTTGCAAATTATATTCAGAGCTGAATTTGTGAAAGTGAAAATAACGTAAAATACAGTATTATTCATACTTCATTGTTTTGCTGTTGGTTTTAAGTAAAGTACTAAATTGGGAATTTTATTACAATGTAACTTTGTGCTCAGGGTAATAGCATATGGTATGTAGTTTGATTTCCTGCACATTTCAAAAACAGAATGGTCAATGCTTATATTAGCCATGTTGGTTTTTTTATTTGAGAGTCTCTGCATATTTATTTTGCAAGTTTTCTAATGTTGCTTGGACATCTCTTTTCAAATTATATATGTTGACATTAGTAAGAATTACAAAAAGATCTTTATTGTATTAATGCCAGAACTTGTTATCTCTGAGTTTTCGTACTGAATTACTTGGAACTTGAATGAGACCTTTATAATAAATTCTGGAAAAGACCCAGAAGCAAAATTTTATTCTGCTTTACAAAAACTGTGAAGCTCTCATGTGATACCAAAGTGACATAAGGTTATGATGATGAATACAGATCTAGGTTGGATTCATGTTCAGTAATCCAGCTTTTTACGTTTCTGTTCTACCAAGAAAGAGTAATATGATAGAGAAACCCTTCCTAGGCATGAAAATTTCACTTTCAGGCTGAAGTGGAAAAGGGCATGCTACTTGAGTTTTCCACCAGATATTCAAGGTGGTATACAAGACCCTGTTAGAGTGCATAGGTGAAGTGCATTCTTGAACAGCTAAATGAAAAAAGGACAAGAAATAAGCCTGAGTCCCAAGGTCAAGTGGTACAGATTAACTAATCTTGGGATGAGTTCTCTCTAAAACACACTGGTCTTATTTGTGCTACATTACTCTTGGTTCTAATTCCTCTTTGGACCTAGGACATAAGATATCACTACTATTTTTGATCAATTTAAGGTACTTAAAATAACATTGCATGTTACGTAAATGGTGACTGTTCCTGTGAGGTGAAACTCTGTGTTGTGCCCAGGGAAATTGCATATGCTCGTGTATCAGTGTTAGGCATGAAAAGTCTGCTGGGATGCTGCTGGTAAGCTCTAGGCCTGGGAGGAAGTAATAGACCTTATGTAGTTTCATTTTTGTTGCCTCTTGGTGGAAGAGTCTGGAATAAACTGTTTCCCATGACTCTGTAGTGGCTTTCTCTTGGAAAGAGCTAGATGTAAGAGTCCAAACCAGAATAGTATGGGATACTGATTGAGCTCTGTGTCAAGGACAAAATATTCTTTCGTAAAATTTCACAGGCTGCTGAAGATAATCCTGCTCTCACTCTTCCTCATGTGGCTAGAGCATATAACTTTACCAATATAATAGACAATGTCCTTGAAGTGACTGTGATTTTTTGGTGGTTTTTGCTTCTTTAGGACATTTACACAGTGCAACGTACCTTCTGGCCAGCTGCATGCAGATCATCACATATCTCAATTTTACACTCCTCACTGCTCTGGTTCCAGTGAAAGGAGCTGAAAGCTATCATTACATATCATTATAGCACTTGCATTTTCTATGATTTCTGAGATGTTTAATTTCATGCTTTGTACCGTTTCAGATAATGTGTTTCTCAAATTTATTTTTATGCCATTCCATTTTTTCATTTGTTGTTATTATGAAGCTAGTTTTAGAAATAATAATAAAATGTACATCCACTTGTGAAAACTGATCATGACACTTGCTACCTGCTATAAATAAGTTTCTGTGAGAATCCCAGAAGTACTCTCACAAGTGTACTGCCACGATTATTGATGAATCAGCAAAGAATTGAAGTCTTGATTGGCTTTATTTGTTGTTTGATTAAAAGAGGGACATAGGAAGAACTGGAAAGATTGATTAATTAATTTGTGCTGGAGAATCCAAACTTAATCTAAGGGACGCTGTCACCTTGATTGATGGTTGTGTAAAAGAAGAGGTGTTTGTAAAAAAAACTTCATGAACTGTCACTTTTGTGGCAGATTAATACTAAATTCTTCCTTTTATCTGCATCCATTCTGCTTTCTAATACAAATAACAAAGTTGGCATCTAGCAGCCACTACTTGAATGTTTATCAAGGGTTAATCAGGATCCAAAGGATATTTAGAATAAGCAAGTCAAAAAACTATTAACAAGATGCAAGATGTGTGTGTGTAAATATATATATACATACACACGTATATATATATACTTAAACTGCTTCAGGTGAACAATAAAGGCTATTTTAGCCTTATGATTGAGATCTTTTGAAATTAAAAAACTGTCTAAATTATGATAATTTACAAAAAAAAAAGCAAAGGGCTGTAGACAGTATTAGCTAAAATTTGTAATAAAATATGACATCAAGAGCAGTGGAAGAATAAACACTATTTTCAGATATTCATAAAGTTTGTAAAGTCAGGGTTACAGTTCAACTGTGTTCAAAGCTTACTATGATTTTGTATTTTAAGCTGCAACTCACTTGTTTTATATAACAAACTCCAGGTTTGAGACTTTCAGACAGATTGACATATTAAGCTCTTTTATTACTCCAGCATGAGTATGTCCTCTGTACCTGAGAGAGGATAAAAAATCAACCAGCAATGTAAAAGAGATTTCTTAAAATATTGTTCATATATAATCAAACATTTTTCCTTATAAAACAAAAAATAAATTGAAGCATTGCAAATTCATAAATTTTTGGAAGAAACTGTTATACCTTTTTCTCAGAGGCACTTTTTTATAAAAAAAAAAACCAACCCACAATTCTATTGTAAAGCACTACAAAATAATTTCTTTATCCAAAAGCTCCAAAGCAGTTATTAAACCAGCTGTTTTCAAAAGTACACAAATCTGCTAAGTTGCAGTTGGGTAACTGTTAAATGTTAAAGCAGTGAATGATCAGCATGTAGCAGATGGCCTGGGAATGGGTTAGAAAATGGCAATGTTAATACCACCAGACTGAGATGTTCATTTGTGCTGTGGTATGTGCAGGCTGGGTGAATAATGAAGGCTCTGTAATAATTGTGTAAATCCCAACATTATTAAATCGATTCAGCTGGGGTTTCTTAATATATGTGAAGCACTTGATGTACTTGGAGAAACACCTCCTCTTTTTGCTAAAGCTGTTCTCATTAACTCATACTGCTTTATTTGCTCTGACCTCAGTGTTCCTGTTTAGTAATGAGTGGAATAAAAATTAGAAATCCACTTTAACTCTCAATATGAGAGCTGGGAAAATATGCCAGAAAATAAACACCTATCTCACTGTTTTTGCAGATTGGCCATTGTTTTTATTGTACACCTTCTCTCTTAGGATTTTAAATTTAAAATTTCTTGTGAGAGGAATGAGAGAAGAAAAATCACAACATACTCAACTGCTGATTGTTTTAAGCAGGTCAAACAAAAGAGTACACAAAATCAATAACCCAAATAGGTATCTTGCTCAAACAGCTTATCAAAGGTTGTTGCTGCCTGTGTAATGCTAAAAGGCAGACTATTTTTTTATAATTAGAGGGGACATATATTAGGAATAATGCACTTACGTGTTTCAAAGAAAAACCTTCACATGTGACGGCCTCCAGAGGATGATCAACTATGATATCAAGGTAATACATGAACCAAAATAAATCAGAAAGTTCAACAGACTGTGAACATGTTTCAGGTAGAAGCACAGCTTGCAGATAATCTCTGTAGCACCATACCTGATTACATGCAGGCAGATGTTAGAACATTGAAAAACTGTTACCCACCTACAGGTGTTTTGTGCCTGTAAAGTGGAGATTCTCTTTACCTCTCAAGTTTTACCACAGATCAGGTGGAAGCTGAAGACTATTAATATAGTATTACTTTCCAACACCATGGGCAATATGTTGCTTCAAGTGTGCCTGATGAGACCTGACACCCATGCTAGGACTGATAGTAGAAACATAGCCCTCTGATTCCAGATTAGGCACCATACATGATTAACAGCCAAAGCAGCTGGAAACATCAATTGTGCTAATACCTGTGATTAGCTACTACTTATATATTAGGGAAAACAAAAATAAATTAAATAAAGAATTTATTAGTATTGTTTCTCCTCTATATTAATCCATACTAAAATCCTCAGAAAAATAAAGCCTTAATGAGATATCTATTAATAGTTCTGTTTGAGAATATTGGATGGCGAGGCACTGAAACAGATTGCCCAGCTGTGGATGCCCCATCCCTAAAAGTGTTCAAGGCCAGGTTGGATGGAGATTTGAGCAACCTGGTCTAGTGGAAGGAGTCTCTGCTGCGGAGAGAAGATGCAATATTCAACATGGCAGCAAATTCTAATGCTATCTTACTGCTAAAATTCCAAATGTCTCCGAGAAAGAAGTGACCCAGAATATCTGCTTCCTCAGCTGTGGATCATTATGCAGAAGTGAAATTAAGGAAAGAATTTCTACTGATTTTACAGAAAGCCATTCTAATCCTTGCATTTGTGCAAAACAGTTTTCCATTACATGATGGTCAAAAAACTGGAGATGGGTAGAATTAATACTAAAGAAAAAGTCATATTTGCTCTTGGGCACATCATTACAACCCTGAAAATGTTGTAAATGTCACTTGAATTTTCAAATGCTTGGCTAAGGACAGTTTGTCATTGCTTTCAGGAGAAAGACAGACTGCAGAGTTCTTTAGGACGTCTGCATTTTGCTTTGTTCTGCAGGATAGTGCAGCCTATGGGAAGCTTAATGATTTTCCATAGTTGGTTTAGCCAGCCATGGTTAACAAATTTTAGGATGAGCCAAAATTTACAGGGGTAATAAAGTGATTCTTTCAACAGTCCTCTTCTCACGTCGAGTTGCTACTGGAGCAAAGGTGAGTGAATTTGACAAAAAAACTTCTGCCAGAACATTGTTATTCTATGCCAATCTTCAAATGAGTTTTCAGATTCCTGTGAAAAACCAAGGCCAGAAAAAATCTCAATACCACCGAGACACTCTTACCAGAGTGTAGAGAATTGGCCCTGCATCAAACAGGAGCGAGAAGCACAAAGTTTAACTTTCAGGTCTTCAGTTTGTGTCTTTAATACTTGTAGAGAGTGTGAGTTATTCTCTCAGTCACGTCTATTGCAGGAGAGACAAACTAAATGGCAGCTCAAAGCAGGTTTGTACAGTGGGTTTTATTTAAGAACTGACAAGCATAGTACTCCTACCTTATTTCATTATTTCATTCACTCTGTTCCTGCAGCATTACCCCGTCTTGCCTTCCCTTCCCATCAACTATATTGCTGTTTGTCTGGGAAAGCTGGACTGAAAGATCTGTTAGTTTCATGTGGTCCAGCTGTTTGCAGTTACAGCTGTGTCCCCAGGTGTCCTCCAGCAATGGCTGGTACATTTCAAAGCATATCTCCCAAAGGACAAGATTTCCACAGTCTCAAGAGTCTATATGCAGAAGCACATTGCATCATTAGCTTCCCAATTTGTTCTTTTGACAAATGTGCACATCTCTACACTTCAGGAAGTCCCATATGTGTAACTTCTGTTCAGCCAGGTCATAAGTACAGTCTGCAACCAGCCTACACTGGCTGCAGCTTGCTATGGTGTCAAGCATGAGATTTCAAAGGCTTAGTCTGAGACATTCATGCACAAGCATATACACATGCAAACATTCACAATTCTACGGAATTCCTTGTCTAAGAAAATGCATGAACCTCTAGAGGAAAACTCAGGATTTTCACCATAATGGAAGTTTAAAAGTGAATTAGTATGTATCTGTGTAAGATGCACACACAGAGTGCATGCAACTGGGTAGCAAAGGTCCTGGTGCAAAACAGACAAGACAAAACAATAATAGATGTCTCCTGGGGTCGACAAATAGTGGTTCATTCATGCAGTTCGTCTAAGCCCAATTCTAGTTTTAGTATTTTTTTTTTAAATTTGCTTATGAGGAAGAACAGTAGAATTGGACCTGCTATGAAAGACAGTTATTTAGATGTGTAACCTTATATGATCTTCTCTTGAAATTGAAGCACAAAAAATGGCTAATGTATTGATTAAACTTTCAAAAACACCCAGAGAATATTACTGATTGTAAAAGCAGGCAGCATTTTACTTCTGTTTGCTTCAGTCATTTTCTCTATTCATCCTGTTTCCAGATCATTAATGAAGACCAAAAACCGTCCCAAACTGTACCATTTAGAGAACTCTGTATTTTATATATCTGTGTTTAGAAAACACTCTTTATTTTGTCAGTATCCAATCCATAACAGTATGTTCCCTCTTATCTCAAAATATCTGTATTTTCACATAACATTTATGAGTTTGATTGCAACATTTCTGAATAAAACTAAATTATATTTGTCAGTTCCTGTTTACCTACTGATTTGCTGACCAATTTGATAATATCTATCAAATAAGTCTGAGTCGTGTTTTCCCCCTCTCCATAATTGATGTAGTTTCAGTCATATTATATCTTATCATGTTCCAGTATTTCAAAGAAAGTTTACAAAGGAAAATTTTGGGGGTTTGAGAGAGGGAGGCGGGGGGGTGTAGGGTCCACTGGAGGGAGAGTGTTGGGGGATTTCAGTGGGAGGGGGGAAGAGAAAGGGATGTTTCCTTTTAAACGGTTTGTTGGCTCCCTGTTCTGTTATAAATCCTGGTTTTTTCCCTTAATAATCTTCCCTTAATCGCCCCCCCCCCTCCACCTTGCCCTTCGGGCTGGCTGGAGGGGAGGGGAGGGGGGTGCCTGCTCTCTTTCTCACTCGGGGAAGGCAGCGGGGGTCGGCCAGCTGTTCCCCTCACCTTGCCCCTCAGAGCTGGCCGGGGGAGAGGCAAGGGGGGTCGCCCCGGCTGTCTCCCCACAGTTTTCTTGGCAGAAACTTACCGAGGAGCGGAGGTGGGAGTGGGGCCGCTGCTGGCGGCTGTGTCTGTGATCGGCATGCACAGCAGGTCTAGTTCCCATGCGGACCTGGCTTGGCCGTGTGGGCAGCGGTGAAGATGTGGGTTCCCCTCACGGCAGCTGCAGGTGGGAGGCGCCGACTGGGGGTGGCTGCTGTTGCACGCACGCCTTCCTGGCAGCGATTCTCGGCAGCGACTGCCGCACTGCTGCGGGATCGAGTCCCTTGCTGGCATGGAGCGGAGCCCGGCGCAGCTGGCTGCTGCCCGGGGCATGGTCCCAGTGCCAGGGAGAGAAAGTCGCTGCACCGTTCCCTGCCTCTCCCTCAGGTGGCGGCAGTGGGCTCTGGTGGCAGCGCCCCGCCACCGTGGCCGGTGGCTGGCAGTCGGCAGCAGCTCTGCCGGCCCCACGCTGCCTCAAAAGTGCCCCAGTGGCCGTGCCAACCCCCTACGCTGCCACAAGGGAGCCCAGCAAGGGGTCCCACAGTCACAACAGCCCCAGGAACGGCCCCCACGCGGCGGTGTAGGCACGGTGGCTGCTTGGGTGGCTCCTGTGGCCTCGGGGACCCCTTTTTGGGGGTTCCCGTGGACAACAGGTGCCCTGGAAAGGCGGCAGCCAGCCCGCAGCTGGTAAAAAACATGGTGCCAGGAAGCAGCAGGTTCGCGATTTTAGCGGGAAGCGCCATTTTGCTGCAGCTGAAGATCTCAGAAGGAGAGGTGGAGCCCGGACCGCTGGCCAATCCGAAGAGGCGAAGCCAGGAAGAAGACGGCAAGATTCTCGCGGGATTTGGAGAGCTTAAAAGCCTGAAGAAAAGGAAGCTCGCTCTCTTTGGCTTCCGGCGAGCTGGAGAGCAGCAGCACGGCCCCTCTTCTCCGACTTCCAGGCCCCACGGCTTGACTCCACCCACCTCCATTGGCATCAGAGCCAAGCCAGCATAACTGCAAGTGAAAGGCTTCCCCAAATAGCGCCCCTGGGTTCAGGGGGAGTGCTTTTCATTTTTGTGTTTTGCAGAGACTTCAAGGGCTGGGAGCAGTTGCCATCAGAAAGAGACAGAGAGCAGAGGAGCGGCTTTCCCTTCCCCCTGCTTCTCTTCGGCCACCCTGCCTGGCCTTTGACAAGCAGTTCCCTTATTCCCTTTTTTCCCTTTTCCTTTTCTTGCGTGGTTTTTTGTTGGGTGTATTTCTGTGTTAAGTTTGAGACTTCCATAAACCATTTGCTTTCTTTGGTTGAGTCTCAGATGAATAAACTGTTTTCCCTGTTGTTAAAATTCTGTTCAGTCTTCGTGTCACTGTTGAGCGTGCCCCTTAGTGAAAACAGTGGTGCTTAACCACCACAAAAATAAAGTCTTCATATGTATTTTATGTATTTTACTCAAATATGTTAAATAATAGGGTTTACATAATGGGAGAGCTCCATTACCCATGTTAGTTGGGCAATAGAGTAGAATATATTCACTCCAATACTTTACACTTTCAGAATTCATTATTTGTTTTAAAACATTTTTTTGAAAGCTGTCATAATGTTCACAGTTATTTTGAGAGAAAAGTAAAATGTTACCTTTCAAAACTTTTAAATGCCAAGCATTTTTTTAATAAATAACTGATTTTTGTAAATGGCACAGACACATAATTTTTCAATTCCTTCAGAGATTTGGGTGGACCAATTTTCTGTGAGTTTTGCCCCCTAGGAAAACTAGAAAAATGTCTGAAACATCTGAAACAGTTTAATAATCAAAATGTCTTTTGAAAAAGAAGTAGTGGAGAACTAGAGAATGTCATAGCATGGGTGACATAAGGAATTGAGTCCAGTCCACTTCAATTCTGAAAAAGTCTGGAAAGGATAATCAAGGGAATTATTTGCAAGTGTATGGATGATAGTAAGATAAACAGCAATCAAGAACAAATTGATTCCAACCTGCATGATTGTACTGGGTTTTGGCTAACACAGAGTTCAGTTTTCTTCATAGTAGTTTATGTGGGGCTATGTTTTATATTTGTGCTGGAAACAACATTGGTAACTAAGAGATGTTTTGTCTGTTGCTGACCAGTGCTCACACAGAGTCAAGGCCTTTTCTGCTTCTCATCCCACTCCATAAGTCAACAGATAGTGTACAAGGAGTATAGAAGGGACACAGCTGGGAAAGCTAGCCCAAACTGACCAAAGGGGTATTCCATATCATATGTCTTCTTGTCCAGCATATAATCTAGGGAGAAGAAGAGAGAAAGAAAGAGGATCCGTTCAGAGGGATGGCACTTGTCTTTCCAGGTAACAGTTACATAGGGCGAAGACTCTTTTAGGGATAGCAAGCACCTCTCTTCCCGTGGGAAGTGCTGAAAGAATTCTTTGTTTTGTTTTGCTTTTGTATGTGGCTTTTGCTTTACGTATTAAACAGTCTTTATCTCAATTCAGGAGTTTTCTCATTTTTACTTTTCTGATTCTCTACCCATCCCTACTGAAGAAAATGAGTGAACTGAGGTTAAACCTCAATAATGATAAAGGAACAGGTGTTACGGATAGGAGAGAAGTAACAGAAATTCTGTAACTTTATTAACTTACATCTCGTAAAATATTCTCATAAGCAAGCTATAGGAAAAGATTCTGAGTGAAATTTCTCTTCTCTTGCAGGTTGGACTGCTCAGTTTGGAAAATAACTTTTCAACAACTCACCTTCACACAGAAAAATGTGTTAAGCAGCATTCTGAAGATTATGATACTCATCAGTATTTTCATTAGTAATCTTTTTGGACGAATACAAAATTGCCTATTTCATTACAATTTCATTTACAAATGACACCAAGCTGATCTGGAAAGAGTAAAATTAATTTCTATGAAGGTAAATGCAAGACAATCCACTGCACAAATTCTGTCCGGTAGCATTTCTTCAGAAAAAGGAACTGGGTTTTTGTGGATCACAAACCTAATACAAGACAGTAATGCCATACCATTGCAGAGAAGGCAACCTGCATAATAGAATAAATAAATATGAGTGCAGTCTACCAATTAAGAAACTTTTTCACTTCCCTCAGCTCAGCTGAACTGCAGAGTTCTCTACTGAGACACATATTTAAAGAAAGATGAGAACCAGTCTATGCCTGTAATAGAGGAGAGAATGATCAAATACTATAAAACTTGACCTAGTCAGAAAAAAGCTGAGCTATTAAACCTATATAAAAGAAGGTGGTTGAGAGGGGATACAGTAATGTATTCAAAATTACATATAATCAGAACGGAAAGGAATATATCGTCTTGAGGGACCACTTTGTCTTTTGTCATATTTCCAGTAATGGTCAAAAACAGAATCTCAAAGAAAATAAGCACAAGAAGAGATGACACACCCCAAACCTTCTCAGCCTTTAACTATTTTCAATTGAACTTCCTGAACTGGAGATAGTTTTCATGTATTTAATAACTCTCAGCAGTCAATGTGCCTAACAGGATTTTGAAACATTGGTCCAGAGATGAAAAAAATCCCTTCTCCATGCATGAGTGGATAGAACTGTGAGTAATGGACTCCAATTACCACAAAACAATCTAGGTTATATTAGAGAAAAAAAAAAACAAAACAACACACAACCTGGTGGCAATGGATAGTGAAGTATAAGACCAATTTGGCTGAATAGTTGTGGAGTCTTCAACATTATAGATCATTAAGAAGAGACTAACATTACATAGGATTGATATAAGAATCTCATGTTCCTCCGTATTCTTGTCTTTCTATTTTTACATTTTTGTAGTGATATTGACTGTTCTATTTTTCCTAAAGGACTAACTCCAAACTGGGTAGCTTCTAGAACAACTAATACATTAATACTAATACATTAATTTTAACTCTTTCTCATGGCTTCATTATAGGAAATTCTAGTATGAATACATGAATTGTTTATATTTTTTAGATTTTTTCATTTTACTCTTTTTTTTTCCTCATAGGTTTTCATCTATCAGTTTTCCTTTATATATGAAATAGGAAACCTCTGCAAATGCCATTTGCCTTCCGCATTTTAAAGTAAGCATCAAAAAACACTCTCCCAATTAGTATGACTCCATACACAATGAAAATGCCACACTGAAAGCAAATGCAGCCCTCTTCTTTGCTAGCAAATAATTCTGTGAGCAAATAACTTCTGCGCAGAGAGGAGTACTAAATCTGTGCACTACTTAGTGATATGGTCACAAGTTATCTCCTTATTTTGATCACATTTTATATTCATTCAACTAACTTGTCTGACAGTGAAATCTTCTGTTCTAACAATCAGAGAGAGAAGTTTGTGAGCAATTTATGGTCTTGAAAGGCTGCAGAAGAGTGGTAGAGAACATTTTAAGAAAACTCATCTCCTTTCCCTGCTCTCTACTCATAGTAAAAGCAATCATTGACGTATGAAAAGATGGATCTCTGTATTGTCAGTATCAGATAACCAAGAAGTTTATCACTTAGCAATCCAGATCAAAATTAAAGCTCTTAATTTATAGGTGAAAATGTATTGAACAAGTAGTATTAAAAAAGTCTCATTCTGGCATTCATGACAAAAGGCAGAATTGCTTAAACTGCCATAAAAAGATATATATATATAAAAATATAAAACTGTGAATCATTAATGGTAAGAATTACTAATACAATGTGCTTCTCAGAAGGGGTGTCCATTAAATAAATCAATGGCAAATCTATAAACTTACTCTTGTTATCAATATATCCAATAAGTTTTCAAAATGAGGAAAAAATATATACTTTTGAGAAGTCTAGGCTGTAAGACTAGCCTGAAGATTTGAGCTGCAAACACCATTAACTTAATAAAACCGAATTTAATTACAAGTCTTTTCACTCTACATTAAAATTAATCAGTACTTCCTTTGTGTTTCTCCTCTTCTGCATAAAATGTGGGTCCAGATGGTTCTCAAAAACTGTAATTTCTAGGGATTTTGAATAACACATTTGTATTCTGTAATAGAAGGCATTTGATCCTTTATTTGATGTTGGTTCTCAGAAAATCCCTACCTTTAAAAATTCATGAGAGGATTGGAGTGGTAATCTAAGCAGCTGGTCATTTTCCTGTTCAGGTCTCTTAAAGCTAGCAAAAAAACCCCCAACAAATCAACAAAATAAAAAAGATTTTTAAACAGGTTCATGGTTTCCAGGTCCTAGTAAAGATAATAGACTGTGAAATTTCATCTGTAGAATTTAAAATGTCAAGAACCTCTGCTAATGAAAACAACAACTGACTGCAAGGATAGTTATGTTACCTGATCTATTGAAGCAAAAAAACACACTTTGCTGAAGGTTTTTTTTTTCCACAACTTAAAACCATATGGTTTATGAGTAAATGGATGAATCAAGGGGTTGTTAGAAAGATTACATAGACCTTTTCTGCTTAGCTAAGTGGTTTGATAAGATCCAGGTCAGTACAGAGTGATGGTAAGTACTACCTAACGTGTATTCTGTGGCGTATATAAAATTAGTTCAATGTTTAATTCTAGTTCAGCAAGATCAATCGTTCATTTTACAGGAATGATCCATTGTTAACTGCTAGCAGACCAGAATCAAAAATGCTGATCATGAATCATCCATGCTGATGAAACAAACAATTTTTTTTTATATACTTAGGCATATTTTAGTTCAAAAGTGAAGTATATTTGATAGTATCCATGCATTTCCACCATTTATGTCATGTCTAGAAGTAGAAGTGAAAATAGCATTTCTATCATAAGAATATGTGCAAATGCAAACACCAAAATCCTGAAAAATATCTTCTTTATTTTAAAGCATCAATGAAGTATACAATATACTATGTGCATACCTCTATGTATTTGTGTGTCTTAATATTATATATTATATCCATCATAAATAATTAAATTAAAATGTTCTAGATACCCATATAAAATAAATGGCAAATGTGTGAACTCTTATTCCAGTTCAATAATATTACATGGTATTTGAAACCACTTTGAGATAATTTTTTTATTAACTGAATATGAGGTTTTCCTGAAGTAGAACTTAAGTTGTGAGTACGGTAATCAGTTCATACAGATATAAGAGTAAGGGATGGAAAATATATATTATCATTCATTAAGAAATATTATGAAGTCCATTCTGAAAAGATTTAAATATAACAATTTGTTTTACACTAATGCAAAAGTTAAATGAGTATAATCAGAGTTTCTGCAGAGTCATTCACAAGGCTATGTTATATTTTAGTACCTTTTCTGTCATTAATGAAAATAAAGATTCAAAGCACTGAAATATTAAAGAACTGCATATATATTTCCTTTCTATTCCAATCTCATCAATCTTCACATTTATTTCCTAAAAAGTTTATTTTAATAAATTTTATGATTTAACACCTTTTTTTTTCAGCTTTTGAAAAATTAGCTTTTGTTTCAAGATTCCCCATGAAAATATTATTTGTATGCTTTTGTCTCTCTCCTATCATCTTTATTTCATTATTTTCTCTCCTCCCTTTTCTTATCCAAATTTTGACTGGGATTTCTTTTTGTCTTTGCAATCAGGAAAATGGAAGGGATTTTGGCCTGTTAGTTAGTAGGCTTAAGTATTTTGAGTTATTTATTTATTTATTGGCAGATGCTGTGGCAGCATGCGGCAAATTCAAGTGGAAACAGAGGGAGAGAAGGAAGAAAGGAAAAAGATCATCATTTGGGTTAGCAGTGATTGCCATAAACATGATGTGGTACTGCTCTCTCCAAATCTAATTACTGACATGAATAGCCAGATTAGAATTCTCTGATAGGTTGGCCCAAATGCATCCAGGGAATTTGTGTGAAAGGACAGCATTTGCCAAATCATAATCTGTGTCCCTTGTTTCACAGAGCTCTGTGGGAAATATCTGAAGTGTAAACATGAGTGGATTATCAGCTTTCATGGTATCATTGCATTGCACCTTTCTCCCAGCAAAGCGAATGAATGACTGTCTTTATAGTGATCTTTGGTGAAAGATAGTAGTGCTCATGGATTAGATGGAATTTAACACAACAGAAAGAATATCTTCTCAATAAAAACAGAAACTGACTTTCAAGAGGAATGTATGTAAGTTACCATGTTTCAGTTTTAGTGAACTGAAGTGATTAAAATACCAATTCACACTGGATAAGAAAATCTATTTTAAAAATACAAAGCATAATTTGTGAACCAGGATGATAAGGGTTAAAATTTAGGAGAACGTAAACTGCGGTTTCAACTTCTTCAAACTAAAGTACTAGTCTCTGACTAGATGATGATCAGATAGGCTTGCTTCCAAGGAGTCTGATACACATTTAATTTAGCCTGTCACAGCAGAGAAAAAAAAAAAAAAAAAAAAAAGTCTGTAACCAAATCAATTTGCTTATATCACTTAGGAGACAGGAAAGGCAAGAAAAATATCGGCTAGGCTATAAAGAGTCAAATACAAAGTTACTATTACCAATAAAAATATTTGCTGATGTGAGTGTGAGTTTTGGTGCTTTGTCTGTTTTTCTCAGAATGATATGAATAGGTGAAGTGTGGGAGAATTCAGTGGCCTCCAAAAATCAAAGCTCTCCAATAAAGCATTGAGGACCTATCTTCCTTTTCTTTTTGTTGTTTTCAAATCAGCCTCCCATAAATTCACATTACAGTGCCATTTAGTGATCAACAAAACAGAGGTCAAGAAAATCAATCACAGATTCAGAGATTGGAAATGATGCATGACATAGACTGCATGAGCCCAAAAGCTGGAGCACCTGAACAAACTCGTCTAGGAGAGACTGAAGGCTGATCCCAGCTTCTGCTTGGTGAAAGCCCTTTGCAGGGGGATGAGATACTTCCACTAGCATTATAGGGAATAGTAACATTTGAAAAACAAAATCTCCTTTGTTCTGTTGATATTCCAATGCAAACTTAATCTATAATTTGAACAAAAAAAAAAATACATTTTGACACGCCTCTCACTGCCCTTGGTACAGATGATTTTTAGCACAATTTTGAATATTTCCCTAAAGATATAGAAACCTGCATGAGGAGAAGGACATGCCTGTCTGTTCTGTTTCTAGTAAATTCACTACATAATCTTCACATTCTGCAATGATATTGCCAATGTGAAAGTAGCTGGCAGAGAAAGAGAGAAAGAGGAATAAAGGAAGAAAATATGGCAAGGATAGGATAGGACCTACAAATGAACTTTGACAATAGATGTTTTGAAAAACAAATATTCTGTTTTTCTGTAGTGATAATGATAAAAGAGGAATTCAAACTGTAGGTATTTTTTGTTGCTTTTGGTTTTGTTTTCATGGATTTTGAGATTTACAAGTTGAATTTAAGCATACATACTTCACTCCTTGATAAGAAAACATAAAATCCCTTTTCCTTTTTAAGATAAAATATAAATATAGACTTTGTTGATCACCTCTCTTTCAAAACAGACTCTTTTTAAGTTTCCTTGGCTGAAATATGATGATTTGACGTAGAACATATACACACATCTGTCGAGCTTTGTAGCACTGCTTTGTGTAACACGAGAGTGCATGGCTGGTGTGTCAGGAAATTGAATAAGACAACACAGTTTTCCAACAGGAATTTTGTTGTGAGAGCACTGTCTTTGCTGAAAGCCATTTAAGAAAGCACAGATCTAATCCCTTGTGCAATTTGCTCCATCTTCAGTTCCAAATGCAAAATGGCTGTACTTAGCTGCATGTTTAATAGACTGTGCTTTTCTTTCTAAATAATTGCATTCTGGAAAAAATGAACTAGTTTTATAGGAACTGAATTAGCCAGGAAGTTTTCTGTAACAAGTTGGTTTTAGGCCAAATACGTTAGTGAGCTAAGAGCTCACTAACACTGAGGCAGCTTGAAAAGCCAATCTCCCCACACTATTCTCTTTTAATAGTTTGGTTTATGCAGCTTCATAAAGGTTATTTCTCATCCTTTTGCTCAGGAAAGCATGATACCTATAAAGAACTGGATTCATATACATGTCAAAATAAGTAGCAGAACGTTGCGTACTGCCGAGGCATTGTCAGATAGAGGGGGGATTTACATTTTAACAGCAACTCTTCACAATATATGATATTTTTGTCATCATGTCCTATTTCATCCACAGAGATCATGTGAGCATACGGAGATTGAGTCTGTCTTTAGATCAAAATTAAACAAAGAATACTTTTTCTGCTTTATGGCCAGATGGCAGCTTATTACAGGTATTCTCAAATGGTTCCTCTGTGCTTATGTGGACATATGTCAATAAAAAGTGAGTTGTTGTCAGCCTGGACTCTTGATTTGAGACTAGATCAGCCTCTCTACTGATACATGAAAAGATTAATGAATGACTTTTCTTATAGTATGGGGAGCTTTCTAGTATGATGAACTACTAGATTAAATTAAATAATTATACATCGTTACACTAAATATTGTGAGATTGATAAATAATCACTCATCTTTGACATATTTATAATAAATCTCTTCAGACCCACTCTCTAGGTCCTAGGATCCCACTACAAAAATCCTGGAAGACAAGAAAATAATTAAATCTAAATCCATTCTTAGGTACATAGCGGTCTCCTCATCTGAATCACAAACAATTTGAAACAGACTCTTGGTAAGGAAGCATAGACTGGGATAAGTTGAATTGCAAATGCTCTAGAGAAGTATTTCTGTTCTCTGTAGAGAGAATGATTGCAACCTTTGAGGAAACGCAATGCTCAGTTGCTCATCTGCAGCTTGGTATTTCAAAGAGAAACTCCAGTAAATCTCGTCAACTCTCCTCTGAGAGAGAAGAGGGAAATGGAGCAGTAGAAAATAAACACTTAGGCTCCAGAAACTAATCTTACCAGTTTTCACTGACGAGTTAATTTATCTGGAATCACCCATTAAATCTTCAGTCCTACTAATTACTGAGCATTCTTTCTCTTTTCCAGCAGAGCACTTAAGCATGTGCTTAAACTTAAATATAACCATTCTTTGGGTTTTGCTTGACTGAACCAGACTACTCACTACTTCAGCAAAGAAAGCAAGAAAGTTTCATCTATGAATTTAGCTCCTTGCATTTTCTCTTAAAACCCTTGAAATTACCTGTTCATTAAGTTTACACTCTGTGAAGATACAGTGAAAACATTTATTGGACAAAATAATATCTTTGTTGCTTGCTGAAGGACACCAATAAAATGATAAATTTCTTCTAAACTATTTAATATCTGACCTAATAAAATGATAGACTATGGCAAAATCCCAACAACATCCCAAGTCCCTCAATATGCTCTGCCAATTTTTCCATGCGTATATTTCTTACTCCAATACAGAGACGCTGAATACCAGTGAATAGTGTTATGAAATTATTCTGCTCCTAGAAAATATAAGAAATGGAGTTTGCATGGACAATCACCCATGAATCTCTTGGAGTAAAAACTGTTGGAATTAAGAATGCCTAATTATATGAAGAATATTAAGAATAATTCTAAGTGTAATCTGTTCTTGCTAGAAATGAAACATTTTTATAAGCCACAACTATGGGACACTAAGGTCTGCAGATAGACAATATTCAAACAGATCGCACTTTCACTGAGTAATAAATTTCTATCTCCACAAATTATGAAAAAAATCTTAAAATTAACAATGCAGAAAGACATTAAAATCACTATCTTGTGTACAAGGTTTAAATTAATTTTATTATCTATTGACCTGAAACTTCATCTCTAAGGAATAGAATATAAATAAAATATCTCATCACTCATTGTAAAAACTCTGATCAAATGTAGAGTGTAAAATATTTATGGAAGGATTGTAATTCAGAGAAAAAGAAATATATTCCCTATTCATAATAATCAACGATGTACCTCTCACAGAACATCTTCCCTAATACCTATCAAAGTTGTAAGCTAAAAAAATCATACCAAATGCTGACTTGTGAGTCTCAGCAGACATAAGAATGTCCAGTGGGATATGAAATTGGTTCTGAAATGTATCTTCGCAATTGCTTCTGTCATGACACAACCAAGTACCCATTGCACAAATGCCTAATATATATTTAAATAAATGAAGAGTATCTCTTGGGATGTTGTCAGAACTTCTTTCCAATTCTATCTCAGAGTTCAAATCCAGAGTTTGGTAATGTCACCTTGCTTATATTTCTCATTAGATAAAAAAAAAAAAAAAAAAAAAAAAAAAAAAGACAAAATACAATTAAACATGATGAAGAAATTGATCTATGAAAATAAAACTAAGTGATTAGAAACAACATTTCAAAAGCTACTTGCAAAAGGAGGAGCAAGAATCAAATTAATTATACCTCTGAAAGCTTTGGGTATTGATTGATTCTGATTATTTCCTGCCACAGTACAGCTCCAGCCAACAACTAAGCACCACACAGCTCCTCCCTCATTCCCCATATGTTGGGATTGGGAAAAGAATTGGAAGGGTGTAGTGGTTTAACCCGGGCTGGGTGCCAGGGGCCCACTACAGCCACTCACTCACTCCCCCTTGCCCAGCTATAGAGGAGAGAGAGAATATAACGAGAGGTTTCGTTATTCATGATAACGACTACAGCAGATTCTTTCTTAGTCACCGTCACAGGCAAAACAAGACTCAAAACAAGATCAGAGCTAAGAGTGAGAGACAATAAGAGACACCTTTTACCCCCCACCCCCTCCTTCTTACATCCAACCTATTCTCCAGCAGCGGTCAAGGGAAAAGGCGAGGTGGGGGGGAGGTGTTGCTGTGGTCAGCTGCTGTTCTCAGCCGCTGCTTGGGGAGAGGAGTCCTTCCAGCCACATTCCATGGGGTCCCATCCCTCACAGGATACAGTTCCTCTCACAAACTGCTCTGGCGAGAGTCCATCCCATGGGCAGCAGCCCT
>VXBA01001418.1:51192-61923 GCA_013399895.1 Serilophus lunatus | reverse complement strand
TCACAGAGGCGTTCTGTCAACCACTGATTGGCCTGGCCTTGGTCAGCAGCGGGCCCAGCCTGGGCATGGGGAAACTTCCAGCAGCTTCTCGAAGAAGCCTCTCCCTCAGCCCCCCCCCCCACTGCCACCAAAACCTGGCCACAGAGAAACCAATACAAAGGGTAAAACTGAGAAAATTTAAGAGTGAAGATAAGAAAGTTTAATAATTGAAATTGCTATTATTAATATTACCACCACTAATAAACATGCAATGAAAAGTCATGAAAAGAGAGAAATAAAATCCAGGAAAGGCAAGTGATGCAAATAAACAATCACCCACCACCAAACAACTGATGTGCAGCCTGGTCCTGAGCAGCAGCCCCCAGGCCAGTGTTACCTCTAATTTATATGTTGGGCATGATGCCATATGGTATGGGATATCCCTTGGGTTAGCTGTCCTGTCTGTGTCTGCTCTCAACCCCTTGTCCACCCTCACCACACTTACTGGTGAAGTGAGGGGCAGAAAAGGCCTGGAGTGTGTAAGTTTTGCTCAGCAAGAGCTAAAATATCAGTGTGTTATCATCATTGTCCTCACGCTATATCCAAAACTCAGCACTATATCTACTACTAGGAAGAAAATTGACTCTATCCCAGCTGAAATCAGGACATTTATGCAGAAAATTATAGTCTAGAATTATCACTGAATTGAAAGAAAAATTAACTTGTTGTGAAATTAATTTCCAAGACAAAGCTAAAGGTTAAGTCATATAAACCTAAATCCTGAGGAGTCTCTTGATATTCTGATAAAACCAGAACTGAAGTCTTCCCTCCTTCTTGATTATTAAATGCTTTTTCCTTGTCCATTGCAAATCAGAGAACTCTTGTGTGTCAAATCTGCATAAGAAAATGGGTCCTTAACTTCAAGAGTTGTGCTTGGTATTTCAGACAGTGGTGTGACATGAAATTCTTCTCATTTTTACTATAGAAAATGGTTGAAAACTTGCCTGCAATCTATCTATCAAGCAAGTAAAAAAATATCCATGGTGTTAGTTTTAATGAAGATTGCATCTTCTGAAAACTAGTTATTTTTATTGTAATATAGATATTTTTACTCAAGAATTAACATTTTTGTTATTGTGTAATGTAAATAATTGAGAAAGAACATACATATCTGGCAATTTCAGGCCAGGATAAACACTGCACCTACCTTTTTGAAGATTGCAATACCTATAAGGGAACTCTCATTTTTATTTTTCAAATAATTCTAGAACACTGCTAATCCACAATAGAGAAATGAGGTTGGCAGTCAAACTTCATTATTATTATTCAAATGGTCTTATTAATAAGAACACCTTTTTTTTTTTTTTTTAATTACAAGCAAATATCTGTGCTTCATTCAATACAGTGCATGATATTATCCAATATTAGCAGGATGTGCAAAAACAATGGCTTCAGTTTTCTCCAGTGTTTAAACATCAACAATTCTAATTATACCTTCTTTGTGGATTTTCAGGTTTATTTTATTTTTCTTACAGCTCTCTTTACAAGTAGAAGAGCACAGTAACAAACCATATTACCTTTGGAGTTCAGTACAGACATCTTAAACTTTATCATCTGGTGATATTCACTGAGAAAAGTGTATTTTCTTGATGACTCTTCTCAAATTTGTCTTTGAAATACTTAACTTTGTTGTGGGCAGAGGAATATGTTGTACTCCAAAGTACTTTCTTATCTCAGTCACTTACTTTAAATCCTAAAATGTCTTATCTGGAGTTCAAATGTTCATTGGGACTTTGATAAAAGACTTTGGGGGGCTAAAATACTAAAGTTCTGGCGGCTGTTTCTGTTCATTATAGTGCCACATAGTTATTGCATAACCTATTAAAATTAGTATGACTGGGTATCACAAGAGGACAGTGGATTTTCAACATTTTGGCTTTTACACAAAGAGATCGGTAGAATCTGTTGTTCTTAGGGAATGCATCTTCCCTAGAGCTACTGAGAATACACACCTGGGAGAATGTCATGGAGAGCTGTGATAAAAATAGCGGAGGAGGACAGAGATGTAGTAGGAAGTGGAGAATCTGTGGCAAGAGCAGAGACCGAGTCTAGAAGGACTCTTTGCTGGGTTAGGAGCACTCTTTGCTGGGTTAGGAACTGGCTGGACGGTCAGGCCCAGAGAGTGATGGTGAACGGTGCTGCATCCAGCTGGCGGTCAGTCACTAGTGGTGTTCCTCAGGGGTCTGTGCTAGGACCAGTGTTACTCAATATTTTTATTGATGACATGGATGTGGGTATTGAGTCTTTCATCAGTAAATTTGCGGATGACACTAAGCTGGGAGCTTGTGTCGATCTATTGGAAGGAAGGAGGGCTCTCCAGAGGGACCTGGATTGGTTGGAGAGCTGGGCAGTATCCAATAGGATGAAATTCAAAAAGTCTAAGTGCTGAGTCCTGCATTTTGGCCGCAAAAACCCCCTGCAATGTTACAAGCTGGGGGCAGAGTGGCTGGACAGTGCCCAGGTAGAAAGGGACCTGGGGGTGCTGATAGATAGCCAGCTTAACATGAGTCAGCAGTGTGCCCTGGTGGCCAAGAAGGCCAATGGCATCCTGGCCTGCATTAGGAACGGTGTGGCCAGCAGGAGCAGGGAGGTTATTCTGCCTCTGTACTCGGCACTGGTGAGACCGCACCTGGAGTACTGTGTCCAGTTCTGGGCCCCTCAGTTTAGGAAGGACGTGGAGATTATTGACCGTGTCCAGAGGAGAGCAACAAGGCTGGTGGGGGGCTTGGAGCATAAGCCCTATGAGGAACGATTGAGGGAGTTGGAACTGTTTAGCCTGGAGAAAAGGAGGATCAGAGGTGACCTTATCGCTCTCTACAACTTCCTGAAAGGAGGTTGTAGTCAGGTGGGGGTTGGTCTCTTCCACCGGGCAGCAACTGACAGAACGAGAGGACACAGTCTCAAGCTGCATCAAGGGAGGTATAGGTTAGATATTAGGAAGAAGTTTTTTACAGAGAGAGTAATAAAGTTGTGGAATGGACTGCCCAGGGAGGTGGTGGAGTCACCATCCCTGGATGTGTTTAAAAAAAGGCTGGATGTGGCACTTGGTGACATAGTCTAGTCTAGTCTAGTTGAGATTCTAGGGCAAGGGTTGGACTAGATGATCTTGGAGGTCTCTTCCAACCTAGTGATTCTGTGATTCTGTGATTCTATTGTAAGAGTAGGGACTAGACATGTAGCCACATCTCACACTTAAGATTCTGCCAGGGTTCAGAGGGCATTTTGCAGAGATTGGCCTAAAATAAAAACAAACAGAAAGAAACAAACCCCCCCCCCCCCCAAAACCCTATGAACATTGATGGAATGAAAAATTAAAGTCCTGCAAAGTATTTACAGGCAAATATTGAATACAGTGAGCTTACCCCTCCTGGAAGAGAGACCAGAAGACAGACAGAACTCTTTAGAAGAGGCTTATGACAATATTCAGGTTTTCATCATTTCCAATTAAAGGTTTTCAAATAGGTTTTCCAGGTTGATAGCATAAACATTTGTCAAGTCAAAATTAAGATGCAACCTCATCTCTTCTGAAATTTACCTCCATCTTATTAAACTAGTAGCTCATCTTCCTCCATTGGCCAGGTTTCTTAAACATGATCTCTTTTTTTCCCCCATTTTCATGCTCCAGTGTTCTATGGATTAGATAGGCTGGCAGCATACACATTTGAGAGTCCTCAAATTCTCCTCATCATGAAACCTCTGAAAACTTGTGCATAAATGGTTTGGGTCTTCTTGCTGTGTGAAAAGTTAATCTGTCTGCTGCTGGTGTGAAAAAAAGAACTTGAATACACAGAATCCACCTGCTTTGATTTTAATTTGAAACTGGGAAATTTCTACTGAAATTACAACAAAACCGGTAAAATAGTAATTTATTTAAAATTTCTTGTCTACTACAGCTGGATCCTTCTTAAAAGATCAATGCTAGGCAGACAACATTGTTAGGATATTTTAACAAAAAAATCTGAGCATTACATGATCTGCATACATCAGTTTATAATGCAGAAGTAGACACATTGCACAAATTTTGTTTAAAAAAGGTAGAGCGATATAGATGATATATTGCCAGAATTTTAATATTGAGGTTGGTAAATGAACATAAACTTTTATTTACACTATCTGGAATTTTTGCACAGTATATTTATTAAAACAAAGACTAGATAAAAGCAAAGAAAAAGCCTATGAGAGTCCTTTCTTTACTTGCATTTCTGAAAAGTTCAAGAGCAGAACACAATACCTACTTCCCAAGCCAAAGGGAAAAAACCCACTATAATTTGCAATAAGTTATTGAATCTTTTTACTGGAAGTAAATTTTAAAGCAAAACTGCAAACTACTGCTTTCAGAAAGTCTGCTTTGGTCTAAATGACTGAATAATCAAACTCATTGCTCAGTAAAAAGGGTCTGACTGTATTGCTTTGGCATTCTTGGGCAGAGAGCTTTTAGATAAAATGAACTCTATTTAATAGGGCAAATATTAGAGCATTCTGAGTTGCTCAATTCTCTGACACCAGCAGTGACAGGAATTCTCCAGTAAAATAAGCCATATAAATATTCAAGAAGAGAGCATTTGCCTTAGTACTTAATTTAGTTTTTTTTCTCTACTAAGTCCACGTACAGACCTGCTATCAGAGAAGCAATTTACTTGAAAGCTATGCTTCCTAATGTTCTCATTTTGATTTTGTGTTTGCAGATCAAAGAGGAAATCTACCTTTACAAAACTTTCTCAATTTATCACATTGGTGGATTTCACATTTATTAAATTCTTATCCATATGAGCCTATGTAAAACTCAATGTATAATTACTACCATTATGTGTCATGCATAAGCTATGGCTTGACTTTTTTTGATGAATCAGGTGGTGCAGCAGGTACAATAGGTCTCAAGAACAACTCATCTCTCCTCATTTTAACTTTCTCACTATAAATTTTTTATATAAGGCACCTATGTATGTGCTTTGCTTAATTGCATTTTATCATCTAGAGGTCAAAGCAAATCAATAATCATATTAGGAAAAATGAGAATTAATTATTTTAATTGGTTAGTAACTTCTTCCATGAAATATTGTCAGCTGGATCATGATTATACTTTCATAGTGGGAAAAAATAAAAACAGAAATGGAAAACAGAAGGAAGAGTAAAAAAAAAGTAAAACATTAAATTTACAGGTTTTGTTTGCCTCCCTTTCTAGACAGCTAACCTTTTGGCTTTTAAGAGAGTAAATACTTACTTTTAGAAGCATTTAAAATGCCTTACACACCTAAAAATATGACTCATCTTTATGCTCTTAGTCTTTTGAGTCTCTGTAAGGTTTTTATTCCATGTATTTATTTCTTTTTTTTCTGGAATCCTCCATAAGTCAGAAAATTTTAGTTTTGTTTTTTATTTGAGGGTATTTTTGGTAATGAAAGGAACCAGAAGTTTTAAACCTTGCATTGCAGGAACATGGGAAGATGTTGTGGTAAATAGGAGCCATATATAATTTCCTTCACAGGAAAGGAAAGTGCTCTCCCGTATTTTTGAAGACATGTTATTAACTGGATTGGCCTAATCTAGTAGGACAATTCCTAGTTTACTTAAATTGATTACTTTATCTGACAATGAATAAAAAAACCCCAGCATTTTCTTGATAGTTTGAATGATTAAATACTTTCTCATTTCATATATGTATTTTTTTGCAATAGATAGACTACTGGACAGAACAAATGTTATGGTAAACATGGACACACCCTAAATGGCCAGGAATTGCAGTTTTTAAGCTTGGCAGGAATTTTTAAGGAAAATACATTGACAGATTTCATTAACCACATTGATTAGGGTATGTGCAATATCTATTTTGGAAAAGTCACACACATTATACAAAAAAAACGGGAATAAGAAAATTGTTAGGAAATAAAATGGAACTTTCCTATACGAACAGATTTTATCTTTCAAAGAATGACTTCAAGGCAGGGACGATATATCCTATTTGATACAACTTTTTTAATTAGTCTGCACCCAACAATAGAATCATCTTGACTTGAATGATAACATTTCCAGCAAAACACTGACTGTCTTCCTTGCTTCCCTGTCCTGCTCTGAAATTTGCTTCTGCAAGATGCATTGACCACAATGTCTCAGCAAATTATGATCATTTTCATCCTAATGTTTGCAGTAGCTGTGCATCTCTGAGATAAGAACATTATAGAGACCAAAGTAGTATACTCTATTCCATAGAAATGCAATGCAAAAATAATCTCAAAATATATTAATATTTTAAAATACTGAAATTACCACTCCAGTGGTAATGAACTACTAACCACTAAAATTATATTCTATGAGGAAAAATGGTCCCGGGGTGGTTTCTACTCCCACTGAAACTAAGAAAGAAGTTAATTATTAAAATTCTAATGAATGAGTGTTTTCTACCGGCCATACTAAAGGAAGGGACATGTACCTTTAGCACTTGTTACTCTGAGGGATCTTCCCTGTTCACTCGCACTCTATCTAATAAGAGAAACAGAACCATGAAAAACAACAGTGAAATGTTTGGAGCTATAATATTAGTAATGCATGCAACTTCCACAATACTATAGATAAGAGCTAGAAATATCAAGCAAGAATAAAGATAAGGAGGAAAGGAAATGTGACTCAAGAATTAAATGATTACTATTCCTTACCACCTCAGTACATTTCTACACAAAATGCATAATTTGAGGCTCCTGTGAAAAAATACTAATTGAAAATACAGGTTTTCAAATGGCTCTGCCTAAATTATGATGTAAAATAGTAATATTAACAGTGATAATAATAATAATAATAATAATAATAATAATAATAATAATAATAATAATAATAATAATCAAGGAGAATATGATCATTTAATCTGAACTCATATGCTTGCAAACAATATGTATGTGTATGTAGGAAAAAATCCAGGGAAGCTGAGACACAAACTGAGTTTCAATTAGGAAGGAACACAAAAGGCAATCAGAAGTGGTTCTATAAATACATACAATATAAGTAAGAGGAAAACAAAGGGAAGAATAATTCCATTACCTAGTAGGAAAAAGAACAAATAATAGATGGCACAGAACAAATTTGAAATATTCAAGGCTCCAAGTTTCTTTAATCTTTACCAAAACATTAAATTGTGACTAGCTACTTGAGTTTACCCAGAAGACAGGAACACAGTCCAAACAAGAAGAATGGACCAAAGAAAAAGCCGTTAGAACAGTCTGAATTGTTAGTGTCATATGCTTTTCTGAAGCAATCACTAAGTCTTTACTGTCATCCCCAATAACTGAAGGAAACAACTATAGAGATTATCTTTAGTAGAAAGGAAAAACTCAGAAATTCTCTTTCTTTTCATCTCTGGAAAGAGTCAGGGAAAAACTATTAAATAATGAAATACATACCTGAAAATACTAAAATAAAAGAATTAATATTGATTTGACAAGAGAAAATTCTGTTAAATTTTTCTGTCTTTGACAGAATACAGTGAGTATGGGAGGAATTGTTATTTGGATATTTGGAATGGGCAACATTTTTGGTATTATTCAAGTGACTTGGCTCTTAAAAAAGTTAAAGACATACTAATCTAGATGGAGCTTATATCAGTGGCATTTTTACAACAAATTGACTCATGTACAAAAAATTTGAGCAGTAACTCTCAAAAAGAATTATCAATCTGTTTCTGTCAAAATGGGAAAGGATCTCTTTTCAATAGGATTTATTGTAGGCCAAGTTCCACTTAACAGTTTCAGCAATTTGGATGCAAGAGTGACATTTTTTCAGGAAACTGCAGAGAATAAGAATTGCAAGCTCTTTGGAGAATATGATCATAAATCAAAATGATCTTGGCTAATTGGAGAGAAAGCAAGAAATTGACAAGAGCAAATTAAATGAAAGCATGAGCAAAGACCTACAGTTCAAAGCGAGTGTTTAAATGCATTCATACAAAATGAGACCTGTATGGGAGTACAGAAAAGAATCTAAGGGCTATAACGTCTTTGAAATTAAATATGAGTCAGCTACATGTTTCTATTAGAAAAACATTAAATAGACAATGCAGGTCAGATCTTCAGCAGCAGAAGTATCCTATGTAGGACATGGAAAATAATTATTCCCTCTTATCAGTCCTGATGGAACTGGAGATAAATTGATATACATTCATTTTTAGGAAAAAAATAAAAAATTCTTTATAATTGTTTGGATCATGAAGCACTGGAACAGCCTAACTTAGACTGTTGTGAAATCCCCATTCATTTTTGCTATTTATTGTATTTGAAGAAAAAAGAAATTAATAGGTTTATTCTACTGTTTGATCCGTCACACATTGGATCCATTCCTTTTAATCAAGTAGTGTTTCATTGAGCTTGAGGCATAAACTTTCAATGGATATCAAAATACATGGATATTGTAACATATTATTATCCACGATAAGCTTAACTGAAATGCTTTTCAGTCTTGTTTTTTTCTTTATTCTTAAGCCTTCTAAATAAACACATATCCTTCATTTACCACAAAGCTTTCTTAACATCTCTACACCCCTTGAAAGTTTTGATTACTTCAGAATCAGACTTGCTTAAGAAATACATATAAAATTTTATATATATATATATATATATATCAATTAAGTCTCTGTGTAGGTCTTTGCTTCCATGTCTTCATAAAAATGAAAATTTTATTAGAAGAGACCCAAGCGTAATAAAAAACCCTTTTGTTGGTTTAATAGAGTAGCTGAGTAAGACTGAATGGCGCTATATAACAAAGGTTTGAATCCTCCTAGATGTACATTTTTGACCAAATTCTTCAGGGTTCTGCATAACGGAAGATGAAATGCTTTCCAAATGGAGTTTGCATGGTAGAAGTGTCTTACTCTTCTGAAGATGTCATCAGTAGTTCAGCTGTCTGGATAATGGCTGTTAGTAAAAAGAGTTTTGACTTTATTTTTCTTTTACCTTTTTGTTTTTGGAAGTTAGTGAATGCTTATAATATTTAAGTGTTCTGCTAGAAGGGTTCCTCAACTAGCGCTTTTATTATATTGCAAATTACAGAATGACCAATCATTACTCAAACATTACATTGTTAAATATGTCACTGCAAGTTCACAGGCGCAGTAATGTTTGTGTCTCTTCAGTTATAGCCTACATTTTCAGTGATATAGAATTGTGAAGGCCACAGAAGTATTAATTCCACTACAAAATATGTAATGTAACTTGTATATTTTATTTGTTCTTTATGCATTCCAAAGGTATATTTGGGGATACTAATAATTCTTATTTTTTAATATAGGTTTTAAATTTATAAAATCTCAGTTTGGAATTTAACTTTTGAATACTAAGTTTTACTTCATAATCAAGTAAGGGATTTAATGATTTTAAATTAAAAGGGAAGTTAGAGAAAAGTATTAAGTGAACAAGTTTTTTAATACAAAGGTACACCTTTAGTTTAAAAATTGTGACAATAAAGTACTTTGACCCATTAGTTAAGACTATTTTATTTTCATACTACAGTTTCACAAACCAGAGACAAATATGCCAGTAATATTACATACTGAATATCATTAGTAGATGAGAGATTGAGATAACTCATTCTTTCTTAAAGGTGATAAAAGGTGGTATCCAGATATCCTCAGCAAAACTGAGGCAACGATACAAATTTTTCTCTACACTCCAAAAGCAATTTTTACTTCAGCCTGCATTTGGAGTCAAAGTAATAGGCTTTACCATACTATTTCTCTGTGTGGCTAATAGCATGCAATTAGGAAAGATGCTTTTCATAAAAGATATATGTTATTAATTAATCATTGAAAGATACTGATACTTTCATCTGCAATATCCCAAGTTATTTAATTATCAGCTAGTTGTGAAATGTCAATGCATCTATTTAAATCTGAACTGTTATTCATCTAGCATACAACCGTAGCTGTATCCAGTCTAAATTAAAAATGCATTGAAATGCTTTGAAGACATTTTATTTAAAGTGTTACCAAATATGTTACAGGACGTAAAGCTGTGTAACTACTTAAGGGATCATATTTATAGCACTGGAGTATCCCAAGCATTAGATGGCTTTTGTAGTTGATTAAATGTTGAAGTGATGCTGAGGTAGAACTGCCAACCCTGCCGATGTGCAAGCCATACATTTTTCTCCCAGTCTCTGAAATGCTGTGCTGGCTTCCTTAGGGCTGTCCAATACTATCACTTGAAACAGCAATGAATGATAGAGATTAGGGTTTACTTGCAATGTGTGGAGGATTCAGAGAGTAGTATGAGAGATTAAGGAGCACATAATGAAAGGCTAGATATCAGGAAGAAATAGCATCATGGAGGTGGAGGGTTGATGTACAATGCTAAAAAGAGAGAGCTAAGGATGAAAGAAGGTAGAGGTGAAAAGGGCAGGGAGCGCTAGAACAAAGTGAACTTTATCTTGAAATACTATCTAGATACCTGACAAGAGGGCAGGAACATATTAAAAAAGAGACTTTTAAAAAGAAACTTTAGGGCATCTGTAGAGACTGCAAATCAGTGGAGGTGATTACGTGTATATATAGTCATGAGTGAAATAAAGGGGGGTTTGCATGAACACAATGCAGTCGGCATCATCATCATACTCAGAGAGAATAGGATTCTGCCTCCCACAGACAGAGCAACTGAATGAAATGGCATTGGGCAGACTCAGAATTGAGGAGAGGAGAGGAGAGGAGAGGAGAGGAGA
>VXBA01001418.1:6982-50690 GCA_013399895.1 Serilophus lunatus | reverse complement strand
AGGGGAAGGGGTTTTAAAATCTGCTTCATATTAAGAACTCCCCTAAGACTCTTCTAATACTGTATTTGGAAACAACTGATCTATGTATGGGATTGTAATACTTTCCTTTGGAGGAAAAGACATTTTATTTGTTATATCAAATGCATGAAAATCAAGAACACAAGAATACTATGAAATAATTAGAATGTGGTTCAAAGGTACTCATTTACAATAGAGGAAATTAAATGTGTAAATACATTATTATCACAGAGGTAGTTAACAAACAACTGAGTAGGAAAAACATTGTGCCTTCATTATTAAAAAGATACCTGTGACTTCTATCTGAAAAATAATACCGCTGAGAAATGCAGATAGTTAAATAGCGACTTCTCTGAGTAACTTCTTTTACATATTAATTACAAGTGTGGTTGGGGGCAAGAAAGTTGTTTGTAAGAAGACAATGTTATTTAAATATATATATCACACAATTTACATGTTATTTAAATATTTACTTTAAACTACTAAATACACGAATAAAAGACATTTTTCCCTCTCACACTTCTTGCATGCTTTGTTGGTTTCCTTAAAGCCATAGAAACTGCTAGAAACCCCATCTAAAAGATTTGTCATGGAAAATTTGAGCAGTTTTACTCTTGGTGAACTGCTTCTTTAATGCTTCATAAGACGGTGGCACTTGAGAATCATGACGTACTCAGAAGAAATTCATTACATATACATAAATGATTTTCAGAAGAATACTATTTTCTTTTTAAGCCAACTGTTGCTGACATACTTCACATTCCAGAAAAAAATTTTAATTGTCCTCTAAGATCTCAATACGGAGATTAATTTTTTCACATAGCAAACCCAGGGTTAACAGCAGAATTCCTCTAGTTTTACCTAGTGGAGTGAAGTTGTTCCTTAAGACTAAGCAGGGCCAGCACATCCTTTCTAGTCCCATGAAGGGTATATAGGAATGTTAAGGCAGCCAAGATCTATCTGTTCTCCCATAGAATATAATATTTGACAAAGATTGAAAGTATGATGTTGTTATCACTTATCCCGTTCTTAAATGAAAATTTTTACTTAAACAAAATGCATTGAATCCATTGGGCAGTAAACCTCAAAGAGTCATTCAAAACTGGAAAGAAAATGGCAGAAAATATAACTATTATTATATAAAGACCATTTCATGAACATTTGGCAGTTAACAAACATTGCCCATGCAAGGATGGTGTTTTAATCTAGGAGTATAAATAAGCAGATGAAAATGAATGAAGGTTCTACAAGTATTAGCAGCAAGTAGCTATTATCAATGTTGTTTTGTTAATGTCTTTTAGGGGTAAATTTCTGCATGAATATCTTAGGTTGATTTAGCAGCTGGCTGTTAAAAAAAGAAAATTGGGAAAATTGGGATAGTAGTTAAAGACAAATAACTACATGAGAATGCTCTAAACAGTAGGGCCATTAACTTTTGAAGACAGACTGTCTTTTGAGCTCATTATAACAACTGGTTAAAGGAATGAGGACAGTGTCAAAATAATTATGTAATAGTAAATAGAGGTGTTCCTGAACCACAGGTAGGCATGGTAGAGCTTGACAGAGATAGAACTGGAAGATACAAATGAAAAATTATCTACAACAATGTTTGCATCAATCAAAAAGGCACAGCTCTTATACTTGCCAGGTCTTAAGATTTTTTTTTAACTTCAGGAGAAAAGTGCAAATTTCTTTAAAAATACCTCTGTATTATACAAATACATTGGTTTGAGAAAAGTAAACGTGCACCTTACTGTGTCAAGGCTAGGTTATATTTTGTTATTGCAGGCATTTTTCACCTTCCATATTTTATATCTATAAAAGAGAGCAAAGACTAAAATAAGTATTGGAGATCTATGCCTTCACATGAGACAATCTCAATTTGATTTTATACTTAGGAAAAATATCTTCAAACAACATTTGAGTATATGTCTTTGCTATATTGTCTTTAAACATCATTTGAATATATGCCTTTGCTATGGTAGAGGTACTAATGAGGATGCTTGCAATTCATTTTTAGGAAAAACAGCAAGAAGGAACTGACAGACTAGACATAAGGTGAACAGAGTCCAGGAGGACCTATATATCTTTCACAATTGGACATTATTAAATGGAATTGGCCAGGTGTAAAGTGATGGAAAAGGACACAGAGTGAAATGGCTGGACCAGAATATTTGAGAAAATTTAAAGAATTTAAATTTCAACACTGTGATTTTCATGAGTATGAAGGTGATATGGGAAAGCAAGATAGGAGGTTTAGCAACTTCTGGAAATATAAGCTTCTGATAAAATCTCACAAAGTAAAATTAGTTTGATAGTCTACCCTATTTCTTGCTTTGTACTTCAACAAAATCACAGGCCTTGCTTGGGTAGGCAGGATGGAGGGGACTATCTCCTCAGAACCATAGGTACTAAACTCATCTCAGTGTGATATTTGTAATTTGTTTTCACAAGCATTCAATATATCCACAGGTTTGGGTGTTTTGTTGGGTGTTTTTTGTTTTGCTTTGTTGTTTTTTTTAAACACAAGAAAGGAAAGAAAGAAAAGTATTTGCAAGAAAAACAATGCCCTGCTTCAGAAATAATGTTTGCTGGCAAACAAGTGCAGTATGTGCTCTAAAAGAGTTTACTCTAATACAATATATACTGAATTGCTTCTTGAATTGCCCCCTTCAAAAGAAACAAGTAATAGTTCAGACGATGAAAATTACTGATCGATTCTGCTGATTATATATATTTATTGTAGGTTGTGCTATAAATGTACCAGACATGGAATAAACTAACTCTTCCATTTTACAGAAAAAAAAGCTCTCAACAAAACCAACACAAAACACATCATTTTTTCTAGTACACTGGAAACATATTTTTCATAGAAATAAACACATTTTGCAACCTTTTCTTTTTCGCCTTCATTTTGATAAAATAAAAGGTACATAGCAGGGTGTCTTGTAACAAACTGTCTCTTGAAATTGCAACAGGACATTCTATATGCCTAGTAGTCATTTAATTTAATGGGATTTTTATTAGGGTACATAGGCTGGGTTATTTAAACCACAGGGGTCTTTGCAAGTAAAAGCACAATTTAAAAATCAAAAAAAAACCCAAGCACAGCTATTTTATTTTAAAAATTAAACATATTGCATTTTAATTCATATTTTTAAATGTTGTTTTTCCTCACCATTTAATGAAATTTCACTTCTGTTGCAGTATAAAACACAATTCAGTTATTTAATTGTCATTGCATAGCAGTACAGTTGCTTTGAGAATCTTAACAGACTTTACAGCTAAAGGGTTTTGCACCTGAAGCCTGGAAATGAGCTTTAGATCCCACTAATTCTCTTTGTTATTTTACTTGAAGGAATATTCCTTTTTACTTCATATTTTCACATTCTAATCTTCAAACACAGGGAAGCAAGAAAATGGTTATACATGGATGCCCACAAAAATCTGAAATATCAATCATGGCAGTCTTCTTCATCTACTTTATTTGATCATTGTTCCAGATATCTTAATTAGCAGTAGTTATATTTTAGAAATTCTCTCTATTATTAACAACAAAAAGATTAACTCATATTCTGATGATCAGTTTTGCACTTAAGTCCATTAATAATTTCATCTCTAATTTCATGTCTTTCTTAAACTATTTCATTAAGGTTTTCTAAAGTGAAACATCAAAAAGACAAAAGTTTGGCTTCGCATTATGGAGATTAAAAGCAAAAAAAAAAAACCTCTCATAAGAAAACTAATCTTTTATTTATAAATGCTTCTTATAGCTAAGGTCATTTGATGTTCAAAAAAACCTGTTTTTACTTCCCTGAACTGAAAGTATTAGGCACTTTACATAATATAAAAAACACTTTTTGTTTCAAAAAGTTTGTAATTTAAATAAACCCTGCTATTTGTTAAAAAATAACCAATGACAATTAAGAAAAAGTAGTACCAACATCTACAGGACGGTTAAAAAAATTCCAGAAAAAAACATGGAACAAATGGATGTCGACAGGATGTTATTTAGCAGTAAAATGATTTTTTTTAATCTCACTTAAGAGAAAAGCAGCTATATAGCAACAATGTACACTAAAAGAACATCATGAAGATTACAAGGCCAAGCATTCAAATTCACTAGAACGTCATGGTGCCACAAATGAAATGTTACTGTATTCTGGAAAATCAGTACTAAATATCCAGCCTGCATTAGCAAATATGGGAAGCTTCTCATGCTAGTCATTACTTGACCTAAGCCAGAGTTATTGCTTCCACAAGAGAAAGGAATAAAGAAAATTCCCTTAGTAATGGACTATGAATACATCAAATACTACTAGTGACCAAATATGAAAGAAAATTATTATTGAATCACATAATTCGACGGTAAAAGAAGAGGATGACTAGTCTTTTAGAACTAACTGCATTTATGGACCTGTATATGATATTTCTACCATGCATACAGTTAACATATTATCTTATGATTCTGTGATTCTGTACTATTAGAAGAGGCACTTGCTCTTCATACTGAACATGTAAATTCAAACACTTACAAAGGTATTTATGCATGAGCTAAAGTAGTTGCTTTGTCATTTCCCTATTTCAAAAATAGAAGTATTCTAACAAAACAAGTTGGATCATTCACAGGAAGGTTACCACTCCTCCATGCAAACAATGAATAATCAGCTGCAAATATTCAAAATGAATGATTTACTAATAATAGATGAATTTCAAATTGTTGGCTGACATTGCAAGAACTCGCAAAGAGCAATTAATAATTGGGTTAAAAATTGAACAAGAAATCTTTATATATGAAAAGATTTATGAAGAGAAAAAGGGCTAACTTGACAATGAGTAGAGGGCATGTCTCTGAGCTCATTTATACAACATTAATGCTACTGATTTTGATTAAATCAGCAGGTTTGTTTGCAGGAGGGAGATTAGAGATTGAATACAGTGTTGCTACAAACTACATTGGGGAAAATGTTATCCTGCTTCATAGTCTCTTTTGCTTCCTCATATTGCTTAATAACACTGAAGATATGATTTATTTGGTACAATTTATTCTGTATTGTAACAAAAAAACAAGCATCATTCTGGGATCATCATGTACTAGTTGGATGTCTGGAACCTGAAAAATCATTTGTACAGTATGGTTTCATTTTAAAGATATGGGTGTACAAGAATTATGTGACTTTTTTGTTTGAAGAAAAAGCCAGGTGCTTGGCCAAATCCAGAATGGGAAAACTAACAAAGTCACTCAGAGTCATGTTGTCCTTTCTTACCGATCTATGCTTCATTCACTGCAAATGCAATCCAGTATTTTTGTCACAATGTTCAAATTTAAATCACTCAGACTAAAGTAAATAACAGGAAATTATCAATAGGAAATTAAAAACTATAGAGTCCACTGAAAAATGAATTTACAGCAGTATTTGAGCATCTCATCACAAGCCCATGTGAGAAAAGAGAACATGTTCTCAGTGAATATGAGAGGTTTATAACTCATGTTTAAGAATATAATTGGCCATTTTAAAGCTCGTAACAAAGAAAATAATTGTAATTATACACTTTAATGCAAACTACAGGTATCAAACTATTGGATATTATAGGTTCAGATACCAAATACTACAGATAACATTACCTTCTTTCCAACAAGTTACCACCTTGAATGTGTCAAAAGCCAGTTCCCTAATGCTGCCTCCTTTGAGAATGCACGTAGAAGAGGAGAAAAGGCAACGCAGAAAGAACTGTGCCTCAACAATACCACCTAAGGAGACTTTCCACTGTGCTTTTTGCAACCGGACTTGCCTGTCCCACATTGGCCTTTTTAGCCATCAGCGCGCTTGCAGCAGGCGTGGGTAGAGCCCTTCACAAAGCTTTCACGAAGCCTAGCCATGATGAATGCTACCAATCTTACACAATCATAAATCATGGCTTTTCCCTCAAAATCATGAATTTTACTTTAAAATTGGGAGATTTTGTTTTGATGTATATTCTCTTCCCTGGTGAGGTTTTAACACTTGAAAACACAGGAAGAAATCCTGTCCTCTCCCAGAAAGAACAGTAAATTACCTCAGTGAAAATTCTTTGTACATCAGAGCAGGAGCTAAGAAGAAACTTAATATTAGTGAAAATGGAATTGCCAAAGCAGAAAATCTGTTTTTAGCCAGCAATATTTTTGTTTTATCCAAGGGCTACAGCTTACAAACTGTAAAATGCTCAATTGTTTCTTTTTTACCTTCTAATTATAAAAAAAAAAAAAAAAAGATAAAGTTTTCCATCATTCTTCCTCAAAAGTCTTATGTCAGATAGAGTAATGTCAACTTCAAGATAACTAGAATTTATTTCAATTGAACAACTAAAGGAAATCAATGACATTAAGGAAATATTCATACTATAAGAAAACTAATGTTTTAGCAGATAAAAAATATATGATGTAAAGTATGATCATCTCTTCAGTGTTTGGGCCTATTGCCCTTAGTTACTTAATTCAGTGTAAAACAATCAGTGAGATTTAAAAGTTTCATACAGAGTCTCTAATTGAATTTAGGTGAAGCAAAACTAATGCACTATTTGGCATATCTGAATCACTCCTCCCTAAAAGATGCATTTCATTCTTCCTATAGTTTTTGCGCAAGCATTCTGCTCACAGATCATAACCTATGCAGACTAAGTGTGGTACTGGGTGTACATGTGAGTTAGAAGCACTGTTCTACTCAAAAGTAGTCACTTATTCTCCATTGGCACAAACTCATGGCCAGCCCTAAAGATATAGAGCTGTAACTTGGCGTGATGCTGTGAAGAAGGCCACATACTCTGAACCCTCAGAGGTCAGCTCTGCTTTGAGGAGGTCAGCATAGCAAACCTCCAACTTAAAATATTCTGTGACTCAATGACTCAGTGCGTGGCTTTACTTCTTTCAGTCAGTGTTAGAGGCTGTTTTCAGGTGGTAGAGGGGTTGGCCTGCGCTGTGTGACTAATTCAGAGGGTAATCTCTGGTTTTATGTATGTGCCAGCTTTTAACAATAATGAGGGGGAAACTAATCCAAAAGTCCAACGTCAAGAGTAGGGTCTTTTATTTTTCAATAACATTCAAAACCAACCAAAGTAAACTACTGCAGGACTCTCATGGACTCATTTCCCACACACATGGGCACAGGTAGAGAAAAGCTCCACTCAGCAGTATGCCCAGGGGGCCAATGGCATCTTGGCCTGTATCAAGAATAGTGTGACCAGCACAGTGTGTACTCAGCACTGGTTAGGCCACATCTTGAGTACTGTGTCCAGTTTTGAGCCCCTCAGTTTAAGAAAGATATTGAGATGCTCAGGAGTGTCCAGAGAATGGCAACGAGGATGGCGAAGGGACTGGAGCACAAGCCCTATGAAGAATGACTGAGGGAGCTGGGGTTGTTTAGCCTGGAGAAAAAGAGGCTCAGGGAAGACCTTATTGCTTTCTGTGACTACCTGAAAGGATGCTGTAGTCAGGTGGATGTTGGTCACTTCTCTTGGGCTCCCAGTGACAGAACAAGAGGACACAGTCTTAAACCGTGTCAGAGGAGGTTTAGACTGGATGTCACAAAAAACTTTTTCACAGAAAGAGTAGTTTTCCATTGGAATGGGCTGCCCAGGGAGGTGGTGGAGTCACCATCCCTGGATGTGTTTAAGAAGAGATTGGATGGTGTACTTAGTGCCATGATTTAGATGATGGGATTATGTTAGGTAACAGGTTGGACTCTATGATCTCAATGGTCTTTTCCAACCTTGTTAATTTTGTGATTCTGTGATAGGAAAGCAAAGGGAAAGGACATCATCTGACTATACAGGTTATGGTATAGTTCATAAAATTATTTCATACTAAGCAGATGTAATGCCCATTTAAGATTCTGAGACTTTCAAAATTCTTTTAGTGCTTAATCAACTGGAATTATTGAAAAAATAAAAAAGAGCATCTGTAGACAGAGATGAAAAAACCAACATATGGTCAAGCAGATACTTCCATTTTCCTAAAACAATTGTAAATATTATACTATCGAAAGACAGGAGCTATGTAACCACTAAAATAAATAAGATAAGTAGTATATGAACTATGAACCTATTAGAACTGAAATAATTCAGTTGTGAATATATGTTGTGGAGTTTTCTCTTTGTGTTTGGTTTTGGGGTTTTTTTTGGTGTTAATATGGGGGAAAAGAGTATAAATGACTGAAATAACAATATCCATTTTTATAAAAAGTATACAAAATTTAAAACACATCTAATTTTGATAAAAAATACATTTACAGCCTTCTTTTTAGATATATGTTTTGTTCTTTTTTGTATAAGCCATAGGAGACATAGAATTCAATATAATTAAAGGTATAAATAGCAAGAGCTACTTCTTAAAACTGCAGATTTGACTTCAAGGGTTTATTTTTTTAATATTTTCACTCATTTTTCCATTATGCAGAAGAATCTTTATCTAGCTTTAAATCTTACATTATTTATTACAAAAATGGCTGCAGAAAAAAAGAACCAAGATCTGATATGACTAATCCCCAAAAGATCTCTTAGTGAGCATCAGTTCTCCCTGTTTTTTGGCCTTTTTGCCTGTTGACATTTACTGTTCATTTTTAGACCCATTAGGAAACTGCAAAACATACCTTCTAGTACAATGAAAGTCCCCTGTGACAGGAGACCAGGACAAATCTGAAAATCTTTTGGTGTAAATTAGCAGATCTTGGAATACACAGACTGTTAAAATATAGTGTAATAGGTTTGTAGTTAGGGTGTCCCATTTTTCTTGGGGGAAAAGGGGGAGAGAAGCAATAAATCTGTTTTATTTTGTGTTTTCTCCAAATTTCTGGGAGCAGAGAACAGAGTTGACTGATACCGGCTCCAGGGACCTCAGTCTTGGCAGCACCGGGGAGAGGCAGCCATTCAGGTGTGGAGCCCATGTGCCCAACATTTTTGTTGCCTCACACTGCCTTCAGTGCGTGGACCGGGGGTGCGGCAGGCATGGAGCCATTTTCCTCAACCTCCTGCAGCGGAGCGCACGGAGATGTCTTCCCCACAGCTGTGGCACCTTGGATCGAGATCGGTGGTACCCTCTCCAAGAGCGGCGGACAGCTGCGCGGTGCCAAGCTGCCACCATTTCTCTTGTTACCGCAGTGCAGGAGCGGTGCTGCCTGGGTCCTGTGCAGCACGGCAGGGGGCGGGGCGCAGCTTGAATCACAGGTGAGGACTGACATGGGGTGATTGGGTCCTGGCTCCCATTGCTTCCCCTAGGCTCCCGCGTGGCAGGCTGTGTGTTGCATGCACGGCGTTTCACTTGCCACCTGCTGCCCCAGGCTGGAGTGGGGGGGATGGCTGGCGCTAGCCCAACAGAGGCAGCCAGCACTGCCGTGGAGGCATGTGGCAGCGGTTTCTCCCAGTGGACGGCTGGCAGGGGTCCCTGCCGGGGGTGGCCAGAGCTCCACAGCCCCTCCTCATGCTACTGGGAGGCATGCAGCAGCAGCTGTCCCCCCCGGGCAGCCCTGCTGCCCGCGACAGGTCCCTGCAGGCAACGGGGGCCCTACAGGCAGTCCCGCTGTCCCTGGGAGTGCCCCGTGGCTGGAGGCAATGATAGCTGCCAGACCCCAGGTCCAGATCACATGGGTTTTTGGCGGGAAGCGCCATCTTGCTCAGAGTGCTGAAATCTCAGAAAGGGGCGATGCTGAGCACAGCCAACCAATGAGAGGATAGCCTGCTCAGGAAGAAGACCCTGAAATCTCAGGGGATTGAGAGCATATCAAAGCTGGAATCCCAAAAGTTTCACCCTCTTCCCTGGCTCGTGGTGGTCGAGAGAACATCAGCTGCTGCCTCTCCCAGTTCCTCTTGGCCTCCCTTACACCGCAGCAACACCGGAACTCTGACAGTGGCACCAGAAGACCACTCAGCTGCAGTGTGGTATCTTTTCCCCTTGGGTTCCCAGGGGAGTGCTTCTCACTGTTTTTGTCTTACAGAGGCTCCAGGACCAGGAAATACCATCCTCAAGGCTGCTCTTCCCTTTTTCCTTTATTTCTCAGGCCCACCAACTTAGCTTGGAGGAGCAGTTTGTTGTTTGGTTTTTTGGTTTTTTTTTATTTATTGCAAATATTGTCGAGTTTCTATTGTGTATATTTGGTTAGTGCCTTGGTGGTGTCCTATAGATTTTTTTATAGAGACCCATATTAATAAACTGTTACCTGTTGTGCTTCTATTCAGTCTTTCATCCTGATTGTGCCTCTTAGTGGTAAAAGCATCACATATAGGCACTGCCAAGTAGGATCATCAGGTTCTCATTCATATCAGAAGAATAGCATACTAATTCTCTAAAGATAAGTTTACTTACACAAATTAGACAAGATGGAGAAAACTGAATTATCAAATAATGCAAATTAATGTAAAACAGCATGTAAAACAAAAGTAGCTTCTATTTATTTAATTTGAATTAGATGTGTAAAAACTGTTGTGACCTGAATTTAACTACGCAGAACCAAAATTCTTGTGTCTCCAGATCACTAGCTGATAAGAACTGCACCTCTAAGAACTCACAGACTTCAGCAGAGACTCTGTCTTGGAGTTAGTCTTTATGTCAAACAGCAAAGTTATTGTGACTCTGGATCTAAAGCTTGATTCAACGTCTTCTACTCTTTCAGCTCCATAGAAGGTGTCTAAAGAATAAACAATAAAATCTTTCAGAATGAAGAATGGTTTTGTGACAAGGAAGTATGCCAGGACTAGTTTCCAGACCTGCCACAGCCTCTCTATCTGACCTCAATCTCTCTATTATTCAGTTCCTTATCTGTAAAATAAGATATTAATACTTCTATTTTCCCATTCTTTGTCTGACTTGGTTCTCTGAAGTGTCTGATGTTCAGAACAGCAATTGATTTTATTTGACTATATTTTCTGGTCCATCCATATCTACGTTTAATCTTAGCTGAGGTGACAGAGCTTCTTTTAATACAAGGAAATCATCGAGTGTTTTTTTTTTAGAGTCATATCAGAAACCTGACAATGCAATTCTGAAAAGCTTTCCTATTAAAACCACTGGTTAAAATGTCTCCATTTAGATAAAAATAAATGCTGGGGGAAGGGGTAAATGGTGGATAAAATTATGGTGAAATATTTTACTGAAGCTTTAGGCCAACAACCTAATTGTCTGAAATAATTTATATCAAATACTATGTTTTGCATGTGAGATCCTGTATCCTTTTAGATGTAGTAAATTAGGCAGATTATCTCACTTCCACTGGCAAACTGTCTTAAACTAATGCAAACTAAGTGCAACACAAAAAAAGTTATTAAATATATAAAAAGTTAGTGAAGTACTTTGATTAAGAGTATTAGAAAAGGAGTAAAGAATATACCCAACCATAAGAAGGGCTGGAAGGAGGATCCAGGAAACTACAGACCTGTCAACCTGACCTCAGTGTCCAGCAAGGTTATGGAACAGATCATCCTGTGTGTCACATGGCACCTAAAGGATGACCAGGGGATTAGACCCAGCCAGCATGGATTTAGGAGAGGCAGGTCCTGCTGACCAACCTGATCTAGTTTTAGACCAGGTGACCCACCTGGTGGATGAAGAGAAGGCTATGGATGTAGTCTACCTGGACTTCAGCAAAGCCTTTGACACTGTCCCACACAGCAAACTCCTGGAAAAGCTGGCAGTCCATGGCTTGGACAGATGCACTGGGTTAAGAACTGACTGGTGGCCTGTCCCATGCGGTGGTACTGCATCCAGTTGACAGTCACTAATGGTGTCCCCCAGCGATCAGTGTTGGGCCCAGTCCTGTTTAAAATCTTTACTGATGATCTTAATGTGGGTATTAAGTCTATTATTAGGAAATTTGCAGATGAGAGCAAATTGGTGGGGAGTGTTGATCTGCTGGAGGGCAGGAGGGGTCTGCAGAGGGACCTGGACAGGCAGGATAGATGGGATGAATCTAACATTATGGTGTTCAAGACCAAGTGGCGGATGCTACATTTTGGCCACAACAGCCCCCTGCAGTGCTACAGGCTGGGGACACAATAGCTAGAGAGCAGCCAGGCAGCAAGGGACCTGGGAGTACTGATTGACATGAGGTACTGATTGACAGCAGGATGAACGTGAGCCAGAATGTGCCCAGGTGGCCAACAAGGCCAGTGGCATCCTGGCCTATATCAGGAATTTTGTGGCCAGCAGGACTAGGGAAGTGATTCTTCCCCGGTACTTGGCACTGGT
Organism: Serilophus lunatus; assembly: GCA_013399895.1. Classification (NCBI taxonomy): domain Eukaryota; kingdom Metazoa; phylum Chordata; class Aves; order Passeriformes; family Eurylaimidae; genus Serilophus; species Serilophus lunatus. Next base: position 38,461 of record VXBA01001418.1, on the reverse strand, counting down.
TAGGTTGCACCTCAAGAACTTTGTCCAGTTCTGGGCCCCTTAATTTAGGAAGGATGTTGAGGCACTAAAGTGTCCAAAGTGCAGCAAGCCTGGTGAAAGGACTGGAACACAAGTCCTGTGAGGAGAGGTTAAGAGAGCTGGGGTTGTTTAGTGTCCTAGGTTGAAGTATATTCTATTATCATCTCCGTGAGCTCTTGAAACCAGGTGAGGCAGTGTTCCTTGCCTCTTCCCTCTGTACTATCTTCTGTTAATGGGCCATCAATGCCTCGCCCCATGACTCAGAGATAACTCCCTCCTGGACTATCTGCTGTTAATGGGCCCATCAGGCCTTATCACATGACTCACCATCCCATTGTGAGATGTTTTGCCCAGAGGGAGGAGACAACTATTCCATCCTGGATATAAGCTGAGACTCTGAACACCACAGGAGCGCTTACCTACTGGACTCCCAGAGGACAAGAGCTACCGTTGGACTTTCTCACTCTTTTCTTTCTACAGGATCACTGCTTCAACGGAACTGCTTTGCTTGGACTGCTACCACCACAGAGTGTCAGGGTGTATCTGACTTTGTCAGTGTTCTTGTATTACTGCATTTATTTATTTATTTTAATTTTCTTTTTTTTCTATTAAATTATAATTCTGACTTGCGATCTCCCACTGGTTTGATTTCAAACCAGTACATTAGCCTGGAGAAGAGGAGCTCAGAGGAGACCTTATCACCCTCCACAACTACTTGAAATGAGGTTGTAGCCAGATGGGTGTCAGTCTCTTCCTCCAGGCAACCAGCAGTAGGACAAGAGGGCCCAGTCTTAAGCTGTGCCAGGGGAGGTTTACAGTAGACATTGGGAAGAAGTTCTTAACAGAGAGAGTGATTGGGAATTGGAATGGACTGTCCAGGGAGGTAGTGGAGTCACTGGATTGGGCACTGAGTTCCATGGTCTAGATAGTGATGTTAGATCATAGGTTGGATTCAATAATTTCAGGGGTCTTTTCCAACCTAGTTGAGTCTGTGATTCAGTGAAGGGAACTATACTGAACATCTGCAAGGCGAAATGAAAACTGGATGAAACAGAAGAAGATTCTTGGATCATTTCCCAAGATGAGCAAAATCATACCTGTCATGGGAGACAGTAAGCACCGATACAGCTGTTGGATAAAAACAGAACTAATCAAGCATGCATCATCACAGAGGGCACTTTTATGATCCAGAAAGGAGAAAATTTAACCAACCTACTCAAGAAGGATTAGTAGAAATTGTAAGAAATAATGGCATTCAGTCACTTTTGACCACAAGCTGCTTCTATTTAACAAAGTAAGAAACATTATCCTTGAACAAAGCAATATAAAAATATTATATCTTCCAAGTGCAAAGTGTAGTAATTAAGATGGATAGTTGCAACTCTTTTAGCTGTTCAAAGGCCTTAGCAGTAGATTGATTGGGACGCTACTTCAGAAGATTAAATTCCAAAAATATTTGCTTGTATTTGAAAACGAGTTATGTAAGATTTAAAGTTATTTTAAAAATATATAATATAAGGAAAAAAGTAAATCCTTGATGGGCTAACAAGATCCCTGTTAGAAGGGAAAAGTGCATACCTACAACTGCAAATAATTAGGTAACTAATGCTGGCAAAAGAGGTTCGAGGGACTATGGAATATATCTGCAGATCTAATAAATGAACAAAGAAAAAGAAGTGAGATTTAGCTCACCAAAAAATAAGGACTGAGATAAAATACATTATATGGAAGGTCTTCCTAAGGCTCAGTTTAGCAGAAAGAAGTGTTACTCTACAGAAAATGAACAAAAAAGCTTTGGACAATTAGTAGGTAATAATGACTTTGAACACGGATTCTAGGTTATTCAGGGACTTGGCTAACACACCTGTTTAAGCCATAGAGAATTAGAAAGCACTAAAGAAAAGCAAACTTAACAATGATCATAAAAAAGGAATAGAGAGAATATTAATCTTTAGGAACCATATATTTAATTCCATTGCTTAGGGAAACATTTATAATTTAAGAAGAGTAGGAAAATTATATGAAGAAGCCTAGAATTTTATAGTATGGTTTGAAGAGAGACACAGATAATTACATACCCTCTCAGCCTCCTCACTCGGGTGGCAGATCTGGTAACAAATCACAAGAGATAGTTACAGTTTATCTCCTGAGAAGAGAATTCAAGGTGTCTCTGTTCACCTGTGTTCTCTGCCTATAGAATAGGGCAGGATGGATGTGGAGCTGTGTCTTCCCAGAATTTTTTACCTAACGATGTGTGGTCAGAATAGAATATCAGCAAATATCCCACCTTTTCCTGCACTGGGTAGAGTAAAAAGGCAATCATCTTGTAAGCCTTTCATATTATTAATCTGTGGAACTAACACATCAATGAGAACTTACCTCTAAGTGAATATTTAGGAGATTGAAGTCATGACATTTTTGTGACAAAAAGGTCATGAAATTAGTGTAACACATCGCACACTGGTTTTAGGTAGCATCAAATGAAAAAAAAAAAAAAAAGAAATAGCAGCATTAGATAAGAGACCAATCTAGAAACAAAAATTGAAGAAAGGACTTATAAATGATAATAGACAGTACATTAGGTGTGTTTTAATGAAGCAAAGTTGGAACAAGAAAAGCTCAATATGGTTTGGGAACTGTTTGAAGTGAGGGATTATATAGATTAAAAACTGGCTGGATGGCCAGGCCCGGAGAATAGTGATGAATGGTGCTGCATCCATCTGGTGTCCAGTCACTAGGAGTGATCCCCAGGGATCAGTATTGGGCCCAGTCCTTTTAGATATCTTTATCCATGGTCTAAATGAGTGGATTGAGTGCACTTTTAGTAAGTGTGTGAGTCACACCAAGTTGGATTGGAGTGGTGATCTGCTGAAGGGTAGGAAGGCTGTGCAGAGGAATCTGGAAAGGCTGGATCAATGGGCTGAGAACAACATCATGAGGTTCAACAAGACCAAGTGCCGGGTCCTACACTTTGGCTGCAATAGCTTCAGCATAGTGTTATAGGATGGGGGCAGAGTGTCTGGAAAGCAGATAGGCAGGAAAGGGCCTGGGGGTGCTGATCAACAGACAGCTGAACAAAAGCCAGCAGTGTGTCCAGGTGGCCAAGAAGGCAAATGGCATCCTGACCTGTGTCAATAGCATGGACAACAGGATTAGGGAAATAATTCTCCCCCTGTACTCAGCACTGGAGAGATCACACTTCAAGTACTGTGTCCAGTTCTGGGCCCCTCAGTTCAAAAAAGTCTAGGGAAGGGCAATAGACCTGGCAAAGGCTCTAGATTGTAAGGTATATGAGGGGCAGCTGAGCGAGCTGAGGTTGTTTAGCCTGAAGAAAAGGAGGCAGAGGGGGAGACCTTATTGCTTTCTACATCTATCTGAAAAGGAGATTGTAGCAAGGTGAGGGTTGGCCTCTTCTCTCAGGCAGCTTATGACAGGGCAAAAGGAAATGGATTCAAGCTGTTCCAGGTGAGATTCACATTCAACATCAGAAAGAATTTCTTCTTGGAAAGACTTGTCAAGCATTGAAACAGATTGCCAGGGAAAGAAACTACTAGATGTGGTACTTAGTGCTATACTTTAATTGACAATGTGGTGTCTGGTCAAAAGTTGGACTTGATGATCTTGGAGGTCTTTTCACCCTTAATGGTTCTATTACCTTATGGTTTTATGATTCTATATCAAGAAAAAAGCATAAAATGTTATTCTTTGAGGTCTGAATAGCAAATTGCACATAAAATACCCAAAATGTAGACAGACCTTGGTTCTCCCTTCTTAGGAGTGTATAGATAAGTTGAAAAGAATTCAGAAAGGAGCATCAAAAGTTATGCCGCTGCTGTAGCATTTTTCATCTTACTAAAGAAATAAAATACATAGATATAAAAGCAACAATTTTTAAATAATCAAAGAATATAACTATCAGACAAGACCAGGCACTACCAAGATGAGAGGCTTTATAGATGGGCCAGCAAAATGCACTTAAAAATTTGATTTCTGAAGAGGAGATCTATTTGATTATGTCCAGAAAGAGACAGAAGTCCCTGTAATAGATAACTTGAACTATACCAGGGGGAAAAATCTCCAAACCAGAAATAAAGAAAAAAAACAATTCTTTGAAGCACCTTAGGATTTGGCAAAAGGAAAACATCAAGAATAACATAACATAATAACATGTATTTTATGTATCAGTGTTCCTTTTTCTTGATAAGAAAGGTAATATTAAGGGCAATATAAAATACAGTATGCAACATAGTAATAATGAAAAATAGTGAATCAAAGTTTCCCTTGTATATATATATATTTCTTTTCATTAAGTAAATACCAAAAACTAAAGCCTCTTTTTTGCTTTTACCAATGCTCATAAGGAAGAAAGTACTGTCCTGTTGTTTTTGAGAAACACATGAATTAAAATCTTAGGCAATCATTTTGTTGCTTTTTGTCATCTATAGGGAAGCCAGCACTTTATAAACTTACAGCAAGGACCAGCAACTGCAGGATTCACTGTGCATTTTGGTAAACTTACTAAAAAGTAGGAAAAACCAGAATGAATAAGAAGAAACAAATTTACCTAAGATTTATTGGAATAAGAAAAAAAAACAAATGGGAAAATGTGGAATCAAATTCTAAGGTTTCAAATAATCTTTAGAAAAGATACAATGCAAATATTCACAAAATTTTTTAAAAAATAGCATAAGGAAGACAGTCAGAGAAATATCAACATACAAAGGTGGAAGGTGGATGACAAACAGGACAAGTAGAATATAATTAAAAAACTGTATTAAGCTGAGATAGTAAAGGATAATGTCAAAAGAAAGTCAAAGAACAACAAAATGGCAGAGATAACTGTCCAGATAGAATGCAGCTGCATCATCTGCCATGTTTCCTTCACTGCATGAGGAAAAATGTCTTGAAAAGATGGCATACAAAACTGTGTAACGGGTTAACCTTGGCTGACCACTAGGTGCTCACAGTTGCTCTAACCCACTCTTCCCCCCTCCCAGCCAGGTGGGGGAAAAGAATGAGATGGTAAACAGTGGGTTGGGATAAGGCAGTTTACTAAAAGCAAACGCGAAAGCAAAGCAAAACACACACAAAAGTGAAGCACTAATCTGATCTCTACTTCCCATCCATGGCGATGACCGGCCACATCCAGAGAAGTAGGGCTTCAACACGTGTAGTGGTTCTCTTGGTGAGCCAGCATCGGATGGAGTCAGCTTTATATCTGAGCTGACATCATATGGTGTGGAATATCCCTTTGGTCAGTTAGGGTCAGCTGGCCTACTTGTGTCCCCTCCCAGAATCTTGCCCTCAGCTGGGGAAGGGACACTACAGTCCCAATGCTGTGCTCAGCAGTAGTCAAAACTCTGGTGTGTTAGCACTGTTCCAACCACGACTGTACAGCACAGCACTGTGAGGGCTGCTATATGGGGAAATAGGCTGCATCTCAGACAGACCCAATACAACTGTCAATTTCAAACTTGTGTAAAATTATTGAGAATCCATTGATAAATGCATCACTGATCTTTGTTCTGAGAAAAGCTAAAATATGTTTCTTATGTATACAGCATGTTAGCTGAAAGAAAACAAAATAATAAATAAAAACAAATAAACAAATATATAAACCCCCAAACAAACAAACAAACAAAAGTATTTGAGAGAGAAAGCTGAAGGCAATTATAATAAAAGTTCCCAGTAGGTAGGACAAAGGAAGATCTCATTAAAGTTATTTTTCCTTAAATGCAAGGGTTTTGTCCAATATATCTTAAAATTGGGGAGTGATGTTGAGATAATTCTTTTGCTCCTTCTCATAAACCTAGTAGATTTTGGTTTGGTTTGTTTCAGATCAAACTGGACATGTGGTATTGATAAATTAATGCTAGTGGATTCCAGTGTCGAATGCATCATCTCTGAACTTTTGGCACATTTTAAGAAAAGATCCACAGGCATTAATTAAGTAACATAATGGTGATCCATTACTCCAATGGTTTCTTTCTCAAAGGACCGGCAAATTCAGATAACAATTGGAAGACTCAGAAATACCTCACACGTTTTCAATCCTTGCTTGTTGTTAACTGAAGATAAACCAGAATGCTTGGCTTTCTTTCCATTGTTATTACCCTTGTTCACAAAGTGATCTGACTTCAGGTTTCTAACACATGTGGCTTGATTTCATGGAGGACATAGCTCTTTGAAGCACTTACAGTTCTGCAATTAATATCCTATTTATCTAAGCAACCATTAACTTTTATCAGCATTACTGCAGGCTGCAGATGCTTGTTGCAGATACTTTTGCTGTAGGATCAACAGAATTTAGAAATATAGATTAAGGCTCATTTCCCTCTCAACATGGATGGATAATTCAAATTTACCTTTGGACAAAAGAGACAAAAGCAATACTGGATGTTCACAGAATGAAAACAACCTCCTTACACAGCAGAATGTACTTGTCCAAGGAGGTAGCAGTAAAGAAATAGTTTTCCCACTATCTTCCCTTCTCCCATTTTTCTTCTAGCAACTAATGACCAAATCTCCTATTCTGAACACTAACGGTAGCTGACATGTCAAGGTAGAGTTGTTCAATTTCACATTGAACAAGCACTGTCCTTACTAAAGCTGTAGGTTTCAGTGATACTATTTCTACTGGACTGTTAGTCATTTTTCAGCACAGGTAAGTAGGAAATATTTTCCCACTGCATCAGATTCCTTTTTCCAAATCAAGATGACAAATAGAATCGACCAAACGTTCATGAATTTTTCAAGCAGAATGTATTTCTACTATCTAGGACATTGAGTTTCATTTCTGTCCATTATGAGCCATTATATTATTTAAATAACATCCAGATTAAAAAAAAAAAAAAAAAAAAAAGAAGATACTTTTTGAACTAAGAGATATACTTTGATATACTTATTGTAAGTTCTTTATAATGTTCCATATATTCGACAGTTTTGTTTGACAGGACAATATTTCCCCTAGAAGGAAGAATAAGAACATTTTTTGGCTACCTCTTTCTTAGACCACTGTCATTTACTTTCATCTGCACTGGGGTAAATACTTTCTTGGTGTCAGTCTGTAAAATCATTTCTGAAAGATTTGTTAAGTTTAGTGTGGTTCATTACTGTTAAATTTATTGTGGTTAGTATCTGTCCAGATTATGTGCAAATGAGAACATCTGTAATTCTAATGTTCATAATTTAGCTCTGTTTTATGCTGTTAACCAGACTTATTAGCATTTTTAACTTAGAAAATTATTTGTTGAATAGAAAGCATTGCAAACTCTGATCACTGTTGGGTATAATAAAACATTCCCAATTTGATAGAATTAGTTGAATAATTATGTTTCATTTCCTTGTAGTATATCTTTGGGTACAAAATTGCCAGAGAATGGAATAATACTCTGCTCCAACAGTACATATCCAATGAATGCTATAGTATCCGAGTACATGTCACTATATCACAGGGTCTTCCAAAACAACTTAGGCAAAAATTTAAGTGCTTGTCTATATAATCACTGGCACTGTTTCAGAGTTCCTGTGTGTAAATACTGACCTGAAAATGAATACATTTTTTATGCACTGTAAGTTCTAGAATTCATTTTGGGCCAGTGGGAAAATGAGACAACGCAAGAGACTATACATGTTTGGTTTTATAATCTTCTTTCTTAACAGTCAGTAAGATATTGTGTGGGAATTTTTTTTTCTTTTTTTATGGCTGTTGAATTGAACAAACAGGGGGGAGAGGATTGATAAATTCCAATTTGGAAATATGTATTTGTTAGGAAATGCTATTGTCATACTGATGCGCTCATGGATATTTACAGAAATAACTCAGTAATACCTATTTGTTTGCTTAGGACTGATTAGAGAAATTTTGAAACTACTAAAACATCACCCTCATGATGCTGGAATCCTTGTAGGCTTTTAGGGTTTCACTCTAAAATAAGGGTTAGAGATATTCTTTTTGTCATGTGGACTGAAGCACAGTAGTTGAGTCTTCATGTGTATAGCAATTAGCAAAAAAAAGCCAATTTTGAGCGTAATCTCCAATTCTTCTTGTACTATTATAAAAAATGGAAAAATTTCAATTCTTCATATTGATATTCAAAATCAAGTCACTACAATAGATAGCTACAGACTATGCCAGAATAAATTGCAAACTAATTCTACACCTTGATAATAATTGCTACTTAGCTCTATTGCTTGATTTTTTAAAATGTATTTTAGGATTAGGATATTTATTTGGCCATAAATTTGCATTTACAATCAGTTTATGTATTTAAAATTGCCATATTCCTTCTGACCAATTCCTATAATTTTTCTCATGCATCAAAGTACATCAATTTTTGATAAATTGTGCAAAAAAGAACCAAAAGATGGAGATGAGTCATGATGATTGTTGCCTCTTTTTGTGGACTCTAAAGGCAAGGCTGATGACTGCCTAAGACTAGGAATCACACATCTGGATGGGAACTGTCAAGTAAATTAATCCCATTCAAAATGTTTAACTTAAATTTTTTTCTTCTTAAAATCCCCAATCTTTTCTACTATAATTCTCACTAGAACAACTTGTTAATAATACAAAATTTTATAATGAATTTGCATTGCTGTAAAAGGAACAGAAAAAGCTTTTTCACTTTAGTTCAGTTTACCTAAAGCCGTGTCTTCTGAAACTAGTACTCTTGCATTGTTACTTTCTTCCTGCAACAATTTGTTAGTATAGATTTTTTAATATAAAAATATAAATTTCAAATGAGAAAATAAATTTAGAATAAAAACCTAGACATTGGTTTAGAAGAATTAAATTTTAAAAGTTTTCATCATTTTCATTTCCTTTCAAAATAATATTTTTCAAAAAAAATGAAGCAATTTATGAAATATCTCTTGGTTAAATGGAATGTTCAAGTGCATCTTTTGAAGATATGAATTTTTACTTATGTTTTACACATCATGGCTTGTTCGCTGGAAACTTATTAGCTAAACTCCAGAGATCACAAAAGCGCGCTAAATATTGCAACTTGAAAGGAACGTGCAAATTCTTAATTTTACAGTCAGGCAGCGATGGGGAGTTAGGATTTTTTAATATAGGAAATTTCCTTGATTGCATACATAAAATTCTCTCTTATGAGAATTTAAATGGATATGTACAGTTCAGTTTATTATGTTAACTGTATTGATTTAAAGAAAAAAATATTTATGCAATTCTGGTCTACTCAGCATAAAGGCTAGAACCAAAAGTGCAGAAAAAAATATAGTGTATTAACAGCCTGAATTACATTCTGATGGATTTTGTTGATCTGTGTTTTCATTCTGTTAGAAATATTTTTTTTAGGGATTATATAAATAACACTTCAGAATTGGAACTGGAATGAATTTTTCATTATAGTAGAAACACAGTATTTTGCAAGGTAAATATAACAGTCCTGCTTTACTTCAGAGTAAGGAAGGATTAGGTGTATTTTAGCTGATTTGTTCTATAATATGCATTAAAATTTGCTGTTCCTTTTTCAAAAATGCAACATACTTTCACATCATGTTGGTTTGTTGTAGCTTGCCAGTCATGCAGGTAAATGGGGATACAGTTTTGTGACTGCAGACACTATAACTCTTAGAACTACAGAGATACTATACAGATGCTGGACAGAAAATAATGGGATTTGCATACTTTATGGGATTGATATCTAAGATGAAATGATTTAAGCTTACTTAATTTAAGACTCTCTTGGTTTGTTGAGCTGAAAAATGTTGACACATATTATGTTGACTCCATTCACCAACCCCCAGCTGTGTTCAGGCAAAATATCTGACTCAGGTGAGTGTTTACAAAGTCTTAAGCACTTTGAATTCTCATCTATCTTTTTTTATTTTCTAAAGGCTTTAACTCATTCTCTATATTCTCTCTCATTGATTGTGAATTTTTTTAAACAGTCTGTAACTTTTCGTCTTGAAGACAACTATTCAATCTTAAATCTTAAAATAGAAAAGCAGCAAAAAAGTATAGGAAAAGGAAGACAGCTCTTCAATTAAATATATGTATATATTTAACTATGTACTAGAACATGGAACAGTGGTAATAAAAATAACAACAAAGAAAATCCTCTTTTTGTCCAGACTCTCAGCCCATTCTAGTATCTGCAGCTGCCATGACAAAAATGGTGGATGCAATCCTTGCAAGGTTTATTCCCATTGGTTTACTTTTAAACCAGCACATTTGCTCAAGTAACTTTAAAAGTATTACAATTCAGTTCCAGTAAAGTATTAAGTGGAATGGATGTGAACTAGAAAGGATTATTGTCCCTTCAGGAGTGCAAGACTCATCCACTGGCACACTCATAACATCCACTTTTGACTGTCTAGAGTCAAAACAGTTCAGCCTACAACTCTACCTGTGTTATTTTTTAACATTACAATATCACTAAGTCAAGGAATACTTTGTATCTGACAATAGACGTGTTGGCAGTGATAAATGTAAAGGACTTTTCATCATGAGAAATCATCAGTGATTTACAGATTAAGGCAAATTCTGAGTAAATCTGAGGAATACTTGTTTGGAAAATTCTAACCTTCAATTCTGTTAGAAATACTAGAACCTGATGCATCATTTCCATTTTTACCGAGTATGTAACTCGGTTTTCCTGCTTAATGACAGCAGCTTATTAAATGCAGAAGTTACTAGGTAGCCATAAAAACATATATTGAGTTTCTTACATATATTGAGATTTTTTTAGGACATCAAGCACTGTTCTTCTTCATGGTTTTGATTTATTGCAATGTCATTTCATTGTAATAGTTAAAAAAACTCAAACAAACAAAAAACAATCAACAAATCCAGACTTTTTCCTATAAACCAGCAAACTACTTCACACCACTGATATTCACAGAGATGCAGATACAATAGAATGTATGCATTGTTAACACATGTTTTTCTGTTGACAACAGGGAAGCTGGACTTACTAGAATTTAACCAAATTCATAGAGGAATTCAGCCAAGGTCACTGAATATCAAAGTTACGTAAGTTAATTAATTGATTATGCCTTAGACAAGATTTAGAAATCATTCATTTATTCCTATGAAAATCAACTTCACAACACACAATCGTTTGTGTCACCTATTTTCCTCATCTGAGCCAAGACACTGAAAAATCATCTGAAGTGTATAGCCTCTTGCACTCTCATAGTACACAGAACTGAATGAGATACAGCTTATTTTCTTTCCTATGTAGCCCCTTTTGCTTCTTTAATTACAAACACAGCTAATTCAATCATTTTCCTAGCCCAAGAATTATTTTTCAGACAAAATTTCCAGATCAATAAATTCTCAATTTTTATTGAGAAAGTCATAGTGATGACAACTGGCTACCTGCCTGGAAGACTTATGAATTTATCTTTTTACCTATAGGGAGACAGAAAAATGGACATGAGTGTTTTAGGCATCTTTAGGAAAACAGGGAAGAGAGGGGAAAATACTCTTTGCCTGTCCCATCATTTCAATCAACACAGTGTTGACTCAGAGATATTCATTTAATTTGATCTACTGCCAATTAATATAAGCTTTAAATTCCTGATCATCTTCATATTCCCCCAGCCTCCTCAACAGTGAGTTAAACAAAATCTTAGAGAACATTTTTCCCCCTGATCCTTCCCCAGGTTCAACTCAGTCCAACATCTATCTCTCCTCTCCCCGTCTCAGCCTAAACTTTCCTTATTTTAGCAGTGCACAGTGAAGGACGCTATGTTTAGGATGCTGCCTAATAGTTTCCTTTTGCTAGCCCTTGTTTCTTCCTTTTACTCCATGGCTCCTGGTTTATTACTGCTCCTTTGTTCCAGCATGAGCTGCTTGTAGGTGACAGTCTTGCAGGGCTACCTGTGTCAGTGCCCCGGTATGGGCAACCCATTCACAGGCCACAATCCCTCAGAGCCATATCTTCTCTGACAGGGAGCACCTCTCCACCCGCACCTCCAATCATGCCTCTTTCCACGTCTCCTCTCCTTTCTCTTCACTTGCAATATTCCTCTTTGAATACACACCCTTTTATAAACTAAACATAATCATAACTTTAATATACTTGTATTGTAAAATTTTGTAAATTGTACAAAAAATTATAAAAGTTGACCTTTCTTCTCAGATAACAGGGATCTTTTTTTTTTTTTTTTGGTGTGTACAGTTACAGAGAACATCTCCACCCTTAGCTCCTGCAAACGAGACTGTTGTGGTTAAGATTACCAAAGTTTGAACAAGCACTCCTCACAACTTTCCCCTTTAACCTTTGTAAAACTCCCAGCTCCTCACATGCTCCCTGTTGTGCCCTCAGCCTTCTGCCTGATTGGGGCAGCCCTGACAGAATTTAGGTGGGCAATGGGGAGTTCCCACCAGGGCTGGAACGAGTCCAGGCCAGCTCAGAGCCTCTCCCATTATAGGGCAGCAGGTGTAGCCTGGGCTAGCCCAGGCATTTTTGAAATGACTTCTTTTAGCAGCCCTGGTTAGTTCTGTTGTCTGCGGGAATAAAGTGACACATACAGGAACCAGGCAGTTATGTGGGCTATGATGGATGAAAATAAATTCTAGTTCAAATATAATTGCATCCCTCAAAAAAAACAAGAGCCAAAACGACAACAAACTCTTCTGTTTTCTAATCATGTACCTGGTCTTTCTGAAGGAAGACACTGATTTTAGACTGTATGGCTTTAAGCCTCTATATTCTGGTATAAATTTAAAAGCCTGTTGAAAGTGGGTAAGGTCTGTGCTTGAGCCTTGGGCCAGGGGCAGCTTTGAGCAGAGTGAGCTTGACTGAGCTCAGGTTTTGCAGGGGCTCCCTCATTTGGATGGTTGTCACCCATGTCCCATACCTGTGAGAAATCCAGGAAGGTTTTAGCAAAAGTAAGGGTTTCCAGAACCAGGCCATTAATATAGCAGGTTTTTTACTGCAGAAAAGACTGAAAAGAACTCAAGCACACACACACACACACACACACACACACATACATGCATATACTCACAAAACCTCCCCAAAAACCTCACAGTCAAGGATTATATAAAAATCACTAAAAAGGAATTAGAAGGGTGGGGTTTTACTGCGTACAAGCAGGAAGCTGTGGACAAAGGAGCCAAGGTGAAGAAACCAGAATGCATCTTCTTGTTCTCTGCTCCATCATTTAAAGGAAAGGCTATTTGTAACCATTTTTTAAAGTAGTACCGTTACCTGTTAGGTGTGGACACAGCTAATGTTGAGGTATTAATGGCTATAGTAAGCTTGATTTTTAATTTGAACTATCTGCAGTTGGCTCCCATGAGAGAAATGGCCATTATCAGGTGGAGAACAGTAAGTGTGCTCTGAGATCCTCTTCTAGTTCAACTTTGCATGTTAGTGTCCTCTGACACTACTCTGCAATATGAAAGAAAGCCTAGTTCAGAAGACTTGCTTTAAAAGCCTGTTCCTGATCTTCCCTGAAACACTAATGTGGGTCCCCCCTTTCTAAGCCAAAAATGAAGTATTGATACAACATCTTAATTTATTTTTTTTTCTTTTTAGCTAAAGAAAATAAATATTAACTTTCTATTGACTTTAGTGTTTTACCCTTAGGAGCCTAGTAAATGCATAATTTTTTTATCATTGAATAGGTTAAGATTTTTGCCAACGCATGCAATAAAATGTGTATCCAGCTGCTCTGGCCAAGATCACTTCTGTGCTATGTAGAAGAAGAGGCTTGGCAGTGGAGTCCTCACAGCAGCTCTGGGTCCTCTTGACTGGCAGTGACAAACTCTATAACCTTTAGCAGTTATCAGCTGTTAGTTTTGTGATTTGGATCAGAATCTTGCTTACTTCAGTCTCCATAGATCTCAGGCCACATTTTATGCCGGCTGTCCAGGTTTTGTTGTATTTTATTTGGTTTGGGGGGGGGTGGTGGTGGTGGTGGTGTGTGTGTTTCCGTGTTGGGTTTTTTGGTTTTTTTCTGGAGTTTTTTTTCTGGGGTTTTTTTGGCATATATGCTTGAAATATAGATTCACAGTTTGTTTTCCTGAGCAGCTAGCAGGAAAAGTACTGGTATTTATGACAAAATGCAATCTTGTTGCCAGTTTCATGGTATTATGATGCAGGGTCTTTGCTGACAGTCAGCTGTGTTTTGATTTTCTCAACTACAAGCCTTTTAGTCTTGACATAATACATTTCTTACTTTTACTGCTATTTTTACTGGTGTTCTGGAACAATGTCCTCTGTTGTCAATATAGGAGTTTTAACCTTGCACCCTTTCAACTCTTTTTTAATACTTTAGTTTTAGTGCCTACAAACATATTTCTAGTCATAATAACTCAAATCTGAGCAGGTTTTTTGCAAATTTCTTCACTCTCAAATAGGTGTTCCATGTCTTCCTGCTGCTGAAGTGCATTCTTAAGAGCTGCAGATGGTATTAAAATTTTGCCAGCTTAGGCATCTCTCCAGACTGTTGGCAAGGCGTATCAGTACTACCAGGTCCCCATGACTCTTTCCTGTAGTGCCTCATGAAATGGAAGAAGCTGGGTCAAATGAAGAGAAAGAACAGTTCATATTCTTGTAATCTTCTGTCATCAGTTGTACAGCAATGCTCACCTCATTAATTTCAGCTTTACTCATCCTAAGTTAAAATTATACAGGAAAATCAAGTCTGCAGGGGCTCTTTTGAATGGCATTGCTTATTTATAAGTCCAATGTTCACCAGCTATAAACCAGATAATCAACTGGTGTTTTCATTACAAATTCACTGGCATAAACCAAGTCTCTTTAAAACTACAGCTCACACAAGTAAAATCTTTTGGCTTTAAACTTGTATGTATCAGTATGTATGTGTGAGATTAGCAAAAGTTTCAAGTATTATAGAATAAAGAAAAGAGTGTTTATGTGCTTTTGGAATTAGATGTCTGAGGTTGGGAGAAAATAAGGTCTAATGTGGAGCTTTCTGTTCTATTTAAAATTTTAAAAGCATGTTAAATTTTCACAAGACTAAAATTAGGAAATAAATACTACAAAATATCAAGACTACCACTGCTTTTCAGTAAATAGAATTGAAACACGTGAAAAAAATTAAATAGTATTCTTTCCACTTATTTTGGAGATACAAATTTCTCCTATAAAGGCAATATTTTCCTGTCTTTTATGAGATAACTCGGTCTTTTTCTAAAAATCTCTCAGACGGATTTCCCTGTATAGGGTGACTGCACTGTGAACCTCCTGTAAGACAGTTCTTTCTGCACTTATGTGTCCATGTAAACCAGAGTTATTCACTGTTTGCCTCTGTTGGAAAACGATTAGAGGACAGTGTATGCCAGGAAGCACCAACATATATTGGAATTGGTTTATGACCTTTTATCTTGGATCATATTTGGAAATAAAATTGTAAGCTTGGCTGCCTGAAGTGGGTAGAATTGAATGTTGGGACCAAGAACCTGCTTACAATTAAGATAGAATGCCTTTCTCTATAAAGGATGGTCTTCTCAGTCAGAATTCCTTTCATGCATTAGAAAGAAATATATTAAAGTATAAGTGACAGGATGTTGTTTTCTTTCCAGATCTTTCATTCTAATAAAATACAGCATTTTCACTTTCTTGTTTATTTTCTCCACATATACACTTACTCCCAGACTAAATTCCTATTGAATTTAATGTCAGTATGATATCTCTCTATCTAGTTATTTCTTTTTCAACAGCAATATTGTTTACATAATCTTCTGTTCTGATAAACAAAGCAAAAAACTTCTCTTCGTATCTTAAAAAAATACAGCATTTGAAATTATGGAGCGCTCACCCAAATCCTTAGGTTTCCTTAGGATTTATCACTGAAACAAATTACTTGCCTAATTTTAAACCACACTAATAACAGTCTATTTTTATTAATGTCAATCTAATCTTCTAACTGAAATTAATATGCCAAACTACTGTTGATATCAAAGGCATCAGAATCAGACCTACATATAGCACACTCAATAGTTTTGTTATTCTTAAAAGGTTTTGCGTAGTTGAGAGGTGAAAAGCTTTTTTTGTCAGTGAGTGTCCAAGAGCAACTTGAGAAGTGTAATTTTAAAACTCTGTTTCAGTGTGCCAGTCTGCACTGAAAGAATTCTCCGGTGAACTTGGTCTTAATGTTTAAACAGAAGTTGCTTCAGTCACTGGGATGAGGCAATTTGCCAGAGCCAGGCTAAAATGCCTCATACAGACTGAAAGATGGTTGCTTCCTGACTGCTCCTTGCTTAATAATCATCCTTCTCTCTGATTCCTCAGGGTACTTGGCCTCCTCGCGACTTAATTTAATGTTTCCACAGTTGTATTTCTATTACATAAAATAAAATAAATTAGTGATCTCATACATCTCACGGATTTATATCTCGAAGTGACCCTTTCAAAGTAGATTTTTCTGTTAACAACAATTAAAAAACTAAACATTTCCTTGTCAAATTTGCTGTGACCTCAAAACAAGGAATGATTGAAACAGTCTCATCATAAATTAAAAAAAGGGATTATAACATACTGAAAATCAACATTGAAAAATAATTGAAATTACTGAATCGATCTTAATCAGTGTTTTTTGCATCTTATTTACTGAAGCATGTACAGCCTCTGCAGCACTTCAGATCCTACCAGAATCACTTGAAATTGGTTCCACACTTCACGTAAATGAAGCTTGTCTTCAAAAATGGCAGCTCTATAACCAACTTTTTTGATAACATCCTAGTATTAGGAAACCTCTACAGAAGTATTTCTTGTTAAATTCTGTCCTGACTTTGATTTTCTTTCTGCTAAAGCCAATAAGAAGAGAAAATGATTTGAAATATTAACTCTAATGGTTGTGCATTTTAAATACTTATGCATGCAGTTGAAAGAAGAAAAAATAAATAGGGTTTATTTTTTAATAAAGTAATAATTTCTTCACCTAATTTTCAACAGTAATTTTATGAAAACATGTGTTAGGATGAACTGAAATGGTTTCTTAGATTAGATAATTCCAATACATAAGAAATGGACCCTCTCTCATTGTCAGACAAACAACTAATTTTGTTTCTCTAGCTAGTCACAAACAGCAGGTTACATCTGAGACATGCACCCTCCTTTCCCTGAATGAAGTGATGTTGATGTGTTATATCTTTACCTTTTTCTCAGATTTCCTACCAAAAATGAACGAAATGAACCTCCATAACATGGGACTTGGGTTAAGTAGCACACGAGTCTCAACTATGAGGTGAGACTTAGCTCTGTAACCCATTTCCTCTAATGATAAAACAAACTGAACTTGGCTACCACTGAACATAGGAAATCTAAGAATTTCCAGTTCTTTATAGAGAGTAGATTTATTACTTAACCTCCTTCCAGAAGATTTGTATCCAGTACTTTGAGTGCCTATACAGGGTATGAGACCCTACACGATTTGTTTCTGTATCAGGTACACTGAATAGCCTGCTTTTATTTCTACTCTACTGCCAACTTCTCACCTCTCCGCAGAAAGGCTACCACTACCCAGATTTACCTATTCTCAAAGAATTACCTTTTCCACATCAGTTGCATGGTCATTGAAGGAGTTACCCAGTCACTATAGTCTTGCAGTTAATATCTCTAACTTAATCATAATATCTAGAGGTATTCTTGCCACCATGGAAGAATTCTAAATTAATTTATACTTACTGATTTAACCTGATACTTATTGACTATCTACATTTAATCTCTGCAGAAAAAGACAAAATGTTGTCAGCATTTTTTTCAAACTACTAGCATAATTTAAACAAATTAACTCCCCCAAACCAACAAAACAAAAAAACAAAACCAAGCAACCAACTAAAAAATCCCAAATGCAGAAAGGCAAACCAAACCTAATGAACACTATCATTCAAATTGGTCAATTGCACAGGGCAGACTATTTTTTTCTAGGTTCTTTCTAGCTCAGACTGGAGAAGAGAAGGCTTGAGAAGACCTTACTGAAGCCTCTTAATACTTAAAAAGAGGCTTATAAGAAAGACAAAAACTTTATACCAGGGGCTGTAGTGACAGGACAAGGTGTAACAGTTTTAAGCTGAAAGAGGGTAGATTTAGATTGGATATAAGCAAGAAATTCTTTGCAATAAGGGTGGTGACACCTTGGAAGTAGTTTTTCAGAGGTGTTGTGGATGACCCACCCCTGGAAGTGTTCAAGGTAGGGTTAGATGAGGCTTTGATCAACCTAGACTAGTGAAAGGTGTCGCTGCCTGTGACAAGGGAGTTGGACATGATGTTCTTCCAAACCAAACCAGTCTTATCACTGGGTGTATGTGGAATTGGATTCTTTTTGTCATAAAGAAACAGACAATTTTCGTAACAGTACCCAAATTTAGTCTTCTGATATTTAAGTACAAAATAGTGAGAACACGTTAAAGGGACAAGTGAAAGCATATTGGAGTAATATCCCCTGTTAAGAAAAGTTACAGACTGATAGTGGCTGCAAAGGCATTCTCATCTAATGTTTCAAGGTTTTGAGCATTGCTAAACTGTAAAAAATTACATACCTGGTTAGGACTTCCAGGTCCTCCATTACATTTGAACGATTTCATCAGAGATGTTTTAGGAGAAAGTAGTAATTGATAAGACTATATGGCCAAATTTTGATGCTAGAAAATTCCTATATAATTTTACTTGTATATGTAATTCCTATCCAACAGTAAATTGCATCTGTTTCTTCATGTGGTTATCTAACTAGACAGTTTGCACTTTGAAAGAGAAAGAATTTCTGTTCCTACATGACATGAAATATGTAGGTGTTTTTATTAACTATTGACAGAAATTGCACCGTCCTGACCTCCTTTGTAATTCATGATTATTTCCTTGCCACTTTCCTGTGTACTTGCTGTAACTACTGTATTAGATTATTACAGAAGCTGAGGTCTCAACCTAGTGAGGTGTCAATCTCAGAAAGAATTATGCTTTAGGAAGTCATATAGACTAGTGTAATCCAATAGGGGTTATAATGCACCAAGGATCAACGTGACTGCTTTATTTTTCATTATTCAAAGTCAGCCATTTCTTATTTTTCATACTTTACATTCAATTTCCAAACAAGTGCCCTGCTTAAATTTCCAATTTGGAGCTAAGGGTTTGAATACAGGGCTGGCATCATATGATGTTGTGTGCATTTTGGTGCTTGACAGGCAAGATATACTTCCAGGTTTGTATCCACCATAACAATGTAAAACAGTTGCAACAAAATGTAAACAAAAAAGAGGAGCAAAGAGTCCTGAACATTTACTGTGGTCATCAGCGCCATAAGTTTCACTGGAGCATATATCTGTGAATAGTTGTACATCAGACCTCTTCCAATAGAGGACTAATGGTAATAATTAAGCTGATAACGCACTTTTATTCCCTCTATTTGATAAAACTCATGTCCTGAATGACAGTGGTACTCCCATAAAAATGTAAGAAATTATGGATGTGCTGCTGCAAAAAGTCTTTCCTCGGGGGCCTTAATTTAATACTTTCCCAGTTAATATAAATTTCTAATCACTGGTATGTAATTGAGAAAAAAAGAAAACATAAGAAATTAAACATCTTTCTCCCCCACCCCTTCCTAGGTTCACCTTAAACTGAGCACCTATCCTTTCTTGTATCCCCTTTTTCGTATCAACTTGTTTTCACTGTAGGTTAAACTTAGTCCATCCCAATTCTTTTGGCTGAGAAAGACAGGAGGTTGGAATCACATGAGCAACAGTTTCTTTCCACTGCAACCCGCTCTCTACTAGGCATCCTCCCCTCCTCTGCGCTTCTCAGTGTATAATCTCCAACACAGGTCCTTCATGGACTGCAGTCCCTCAGGGAACTCATGGTTCATCTGCAGACTGCTGTCCATCAGGGGTGTACCTCTTCGGCTTGAAGTACCTCGTCCCATATCTCTGTCTCTCCTTCTCCTCCTACCAGTGCAGTGCAGTTTGCAGCCTTCTCCCAGAAAGGCCATCCTCCAGCATTCTCTCCCCCCCTTAATACCCCAGCCAGCCAGGTGTGCCCAGTGTAGTATGCCGAGCTAAATACAATCAGCTGGTTTGGGAAACAATTGCAAATACATAATTTTACCCGATAGGTGTGTGGCTTAAGTGTTCAGTTGTGCATTACCAATGCCTGCTAAAATGTTGAACTGGTGTGAACAGAATGATGAAAATCAGGCTGTCTCCTTACAGATGTGTAGACAATGATAGGTAAGAACAAGGTTTGCCCTCAAACATACCTGGAGATCTGTATCCCTAACATATGCATAGTTCTGTAATTTCTAAGGTTTTTTTTTAAGAAGGATTCTTACTTACAATTGTACTTTCAGCTAAATTAATACCATGATTTCCAACTGTAGATTGCACATTAGAGAGCTTAGAAATACACAGAATCACAGAATCAGCTAGGTTGGAAAATTCCTCTGAGATTATCGAGTCCAACATTTGACCTAACATTACCCTGTGAACCAGACCATCCAGTGCCACGTCCATCTCTTCCTAAATACCTTCAAGGACCGTGACTCCACTACCTCCCTGGGCAGCCCATTCCAATGACAAATCCCTCTCTCTGTGAAGAACTTCTTCACAATGTTTAATTTAAACCTTCCCTGGTTGTGGTGGTTTGAACCACTATATTCACTAGGGGGACACACACAATGATGGAATACTGGACAGGTCCAACAGCAGGTAACAGTTTATTGTCTAGGGGCTCTACCAGAAAAACCTTATGGGACCCCCCAGACGAAATACACAAATATGAAAACCCGACAGAGTCACGTAAAAACAAAACAAAAAAACTGCTTCTCAAAGGCCAGGTGGCTAGATGAGAAAAGCAGGGGAAAGAAAAGGGAAGCTGCCTCTCTCTGTCTCTGATGGTATACTCTCGGCCCTCAAAGTCCCTGCAAAATATAAAAATGGTGAAAAGCACCCCTCTCAGGGAAAACCCACACGGAAGCTATCACTTGCTGTTTGGTTGGCTTGTTTCTGATGGCCCCGTGCTGCTCCCTGTGCCGATGGAGGTGGGTGGAAGCAGGCCATGCAGTCTGGGACCCAGGAGGAGAGGGGCCATGCTGCTCCCACCTCGAGTAAAAGCCGAAGAGAGCAAGGACTTCCGTGTTCGTGCTTTTTGTGCCCTCGAAATCTCATGGGAATCCAACGTCTTCCTCCCAGCCAGGCTGTCTTCTGGTTGGCCAGTGGAGCCGGGCCCCACCTCTCTTCCAGGATCTTCACTCCAGGCAAAATGGCGGTTCCCACCGAAAAGCATGCGGCTGGGACCTGGAGGCGCCATTAGCTGCCGTCAGTGTGGCACTCGCTGTTTGTGGGAACCGGCCGCTGCACACCTGCTGCCCACGGGGACCCTCCAAGAGGGATCTCCAGGCCAATGGGATCGCTCATGGCCACCCAGAGATAATGGGGACCAGGACCCGGACCACCCTGGAACCACCCAGAGCCGCACTCCCCCCTGGCAGCACAGGGCCAACAGTGCCTGCCACAGCCCAGCCACTGACCGTGGCTGTGCTGGTGTCCAGNCTTCTGGTTGGCCAGTGGAGCCGGGCCCCACCTCTCTTCCAGGATCTTCACTCCAGGCAAAATGGCGGTTCCCACCGAAAAGCATGCGGCTGGGACCTGGAGGCGCCATTAGCTGCCGTCAGTGTGGCACTCGCTGTTTGTGGGAACCGGCCGCTGCACACCTGCTGCCCACGGGGACCCTCCAAGAGGGATCTCCAGGCCAATGGGATCGCTCATGGCCACCCAGAGATAATGGGGACCAGGACCCGGACCACCCTGGAACCACCCAGAGCCGCACTCCCCCCTGGCAGCACAGGGCCAACAGTGCCTGCCACAGCCCAGCCACTGACCGTGGCTGTGCTGGTGTCCAGCACCAGCATTTGCAGCATGTCTCTGCCCACAAGCTGGGAGCTGCTGCCGCTGCCAACAGCTCAGCTGGGAAAAGCGGTAAAATGGCAGAAGTGGCTTTGCACATTTAGCTCCGCACCCTCCCTTCCGCCGCTGCCCCACCGCACGACCCGGGCAGTGGGAGGACAGGGATAACCCCCAGGAGGAAAGCCCCGCCGCGGATCCCTTCCCCTGGCACCACAGCCACACCGCGGGATGAGCCGGCCCTGCGGGACCAGGAGGAGGGGAGCACCCCCGGAGAACACAGCATGTCCCGGTGCCAGCACTGCGCGTGCTGGAGCTCCAGTTCTGCCCACCGAGAGCACCACCACCACCACCTCCATCCCTGACTCCGACCCGGGACTCAGAGAACAAAAGCAGGGAGGGAGCTCCGCAGATTTTCCAGACTTTCAGCTTTCCTTCAGCTTTCTGAAAAAAAAAAAAAAAAAAAGTTTTTACAAATGGGCAACAGATAAACAATCCCAAATACCCTTCCAAACACCCTTTCCTCCCCCCAAAATCACTCAAAACACCCAAACCCCTCAAAACCCAACACCGCCCAAACCAGTTAAGACTGAGCCCTCTTGTCCTACTGCTGGTTGCCTGGGAGAAGAGACTAACCCCCACCTGGCTACAACCTCCTTTCAGGCAGCTGTAGAGAGTGGTAAGGTCTCCCCTGAGCCTCCTGTTCTCCAGACTAAACAAACTTTAGCCAGTCCTCACAGGACTTGCGCTACAGTCCCCCTTTCTTTCTTGACAAGAAATGATTTTATCTTCAGGTTATCAGAGTCATTCCTCCGCTCATACCTCAGGTGCAAAATTAGGGGTTTAGTGGCTAGTCAAGTCTCTTTCTACCTTCAGTACTCCTCATCTAGCACATGCTACTATTAACACAGGGTCTCTTTCAGAAAGGCCTGCTGAAAAAACACCTCTTTTCAGCATTTCCTTTTTCACCCTCTGATTTGGAGTCTTATTCACGCTTTTAAATAGATATATTCAGGTCTTTTCCCTGTTCAAGTTACATATAAAATATTGAAAATATAAGTTGAATATTGAGGAAATATACAGTATTTTTTATGCTGCTTACTAATGTGCAATTTATCTCCCCATTCAAGAGTATTTCCTTTTTTTCTTGTAATTAAAAAGATACTTTTTGTAATACGAATGAGGAGTAAGTGGTAAATCAAAGTGAATTCCTTTTAGTCATTAGTGATCTTACCACGTATTGTCCATACTGCATCATACTCTCCACTTTTTTATGATAGGTAATATATAATGTCAATGTCTTTAGCTTGCCATTTAACTTCTAGGAAAAAACATAGTAACAATTTTGTGATTTTTTAAGTTAACCCTCTTCTATCTTCCAAATGTTTTAGGAAGAGTTTCATTGAAATTCAGTTCAAAAATGAATGTAATTTACTCCTAGCTGATAATGAGAGATCATCTGGCTTCAGCAAGGCTCGCGTGACTGAGTTTAATAAAACATTTGATGAAATCTTGATTAGATCACACGGGCTTGGTATTTGGGAAACATCAAGTGTGATTTGTGCTTTTGTATCATTCTAACCCTAATGTCCCTTTTGGTGAATGAAATAATCAGCTTAAATGTATGTACACTAATGATATGTTTGTCATGAAAACACGGCACACAATGCCTTCATCAGTGTCACAAGAAAGCACAATGGATTTAATTCAGTGCTCATTGCAAAATATTTTTGTGGTGGAATGTCTTTAAAACGCAAGATAAATTTGAAAAACTCTTTCGAGTGTACTTTATACAGACAGTAGAGTGATAAGCAGGGTCTTATGCTAGGTGTCCTTATTGTTCTCTGTTTTATATTTTGGAGTTGAGAAAAATGATATACAATCGGCTATTGTATGGCATGGTCTGTAGTAGGGTTAAATTCACCATCACTGTTCCATTACACTGCTCTAAACAAAACTCTTGCAGTAGTCGCGAATGTAGTTTGTAAGATGTTTGGTAACTTCTTCACCCCACCTCCTCTCCTTCCATGGAAGCAAGGTTGAGCCAATATGAAACACTTTTGGGTCTCCTGTTTTCAGCTGTTAATGCCACTTGTATCAGATATGTATCAGATATGAAATGAAACATTGACAACTTCTAAAATGTTCTGAGATAATAGTGTTTTCATTGAAGAATTACACCTCATTAAAATTAAAGCAGTAAGGTTTCAATAACATTTCTCTAAAGAACACTGAGATAATTTCAATAAAGTCAAAATGATCTATCTGACCTTCTTTCACAGAACATTGTGATTTTTCATTTCAGTATATTTGTTCAAGATATTTGCCATGACATTTTGTGTTATTCTGTTGCAAGATAAATTGTCAAATTTGAAATTTTACCTTTCAGTGACAAGCGATTGATTTCCTTTTTAAAAAAAAAAAAAAATCAAAGTCATGACAATTTGGGAAAAATACTGGTTCTAATACCAAAAATATATGTACACATGCTTTTGTACTTTTGTGGTGCACATCTCTGTGAAATGGGTATGGATCTTGCCATCTGTTAACTGCACTATTAGAAATGTTTCCATTTTCTTTGTGATATAAATAAAATAGGCTGGAAGATGAATTTTAAACTATATTCTCTGTATTTAAAATAATTTTTTTGCATTTTAATTTTGGATAGATATGCTCGTTTACTGGCAGGTCATATGTCCTTTTTTTCTTTGTATCCTCTAAGAAATATCAAACTTTTATCAATGTATTTCTAAAATCCATATTTGGATATAATTTGGAGTTATTGTATTTACTGTCACTGTCATGTAGGAGGTCTAGACAGGGATTGGAGTTTTGTTATCCTAAATATTATTCAAGCCAAAGAGATAATTAACTGAGATAATTAACTTTTCCTGTAAAATACTTTTATGGCTTTTAATAACTGAAATTGTTGAAAGCTTGATATAGAAACTAACAATTACTAAAGTTAATGAGAGTCTGTCTTATGGAGCAGTGTTTCAACTTCAGTATTAACCTCTATATTTTCAAGTAAATGTAGTATTAAAATTTGCAGTGTCCATAATCATGTAACTTGGTATTCATTCAGATCCCCATTTGAATGGTTTGGTCAATAGTCATACAACTACATAGATGAAGGAAATATCAGCAGCATAGAAAATCCATCGCCAGTAAGATTTACAGTGAATATAGTAGCTTCTGGGAAACCTCCAGCATACTGCTTGCAATACTGGCCTGAATCTCCATGATTGTTAGAGTTCATGTTTCATATTTTAAGTTTCTCTTGTTATTTGACACTAATGATATTTTCCTGTTGTGAAATACCTTTAAATACCAAATTATTTATTTTTGCTGTACTCCTAGAGTTACAAAATTGTTTAGAGGAAAAAGATGTTTTGAGTAATTTTCTTGCTGTTATTCACTGATTGTAGGAATTCAACATTCTTATTCTCTGAAAATTATGTAGAAAAATAATTAATATTTTAACATGAGAAATAACACCATATGCAAGTGCTGGTTAAAGACTTGCAATAGGAAGTCTCAAAAATACAGTGACAAAAAAAGTTCACCAGTTATACAGAGCATTGCCTGAATTCTGACTGTTTCAAAAGGTGCATAACAAAGCATTCAGGTGGTATTTGAGCCTAGCACGAAATACAACTCGGAAATACAATCAACAGTGATGGTTATTGCATGTACACAAACCTGCATTCCAGATGAAGAACTTTTCTTTGTTCAGTGACCTCCTCAGGCAATGGGAATTAAAACCACCTTTCCAATTTCTCGGAAAAACTATTGGAGAGAAAGGGTAAGAGGCAAATCTTTCCTCTTCCCATAAATTGATTAGTATGCAGCCAAGAATTCAATTCTTGGGGCCAGAGGAAAAGAAATTTGGACATTTGGATTGTTTTAAATCATAGTTATTTAATTTCTGTTGTAATTGGAAAGAGTTTTGCCAGGCAAAATAAGTGGAATATGAAGATTTTCCATATTTTAGTTCATAAATATTTACATTTTCCATGCCTGTGAACATTAAAAAGCACCAATTGAATTTCTTTCTGAAAGTTCAAAATCTGTCTTTATCCATGTATATTTTTTCAACCAGTTTACAGAGGTTTCTACAAATAAATAACTTAATATATTTGCAATCTGGCTATTAGTAATTTCACTGTCTGGCTATTAGTTATATTTACATTCAGAGTGTAATAATTTTGAAATGTTTGCCCAGAGAAGGTGCTATGCCAAGACCTGCAATATATGTATAATTGTTAGGTTTATTAAAGAAACCAAAGGAGACCACATCTTTTAACCTCATCCTGATCCCAGCAGTAATATAACTGTTACTTAACTGGATAAGAATATCTGCCATTTCTTATATGGATAAAGATCCTGCCAAGAGCTGTAATGCTTCATAATAGTGTGTCACAAGCCGGGAACAGAATAGTATTAGCATAACTAGGAAAGCAGTTGGAGGAAATCTACTATGCTTCTGTTGCATGTTTCTAATCTCCTTTGTTGTTTGAAAATCTACTTATGGAACAGGAAAATCTTTTTTTCTTGAAAGTAGTTGAAGAATTTTTTGTCATTGGTTCTCTTTGTGTGTGATATGGAGGGTGGGATTAACTTTTCACTAAAATGAATATGAAGAAATATAAATCTAATATGTATAAATATAATCTAGTCCAGCTTTTTTTCATTGTGTCAACAGTGAAAACCATTTTCAGACATGTACATGTCTGACATGTATTGCTTGTCTAAACTGGACATGCATTTTTCAGTCATGACCATCAGTGATGCTGGTTATCACATATTTCTCCATACTTAACATCAATCTACCAACAGTCTTTTGGTGATAAGGGAGTCAACACAGCAAGTGTATGCCAAACTCTATAGAGTGAAGAGCCGTTTACTGGCAGCAATGATGTAACCTAACCCCTGTGCGTATGCTGATGTAAAAGGTGCTAAATCTAATAAAATAAAACATAGAGGGAAAAAACAATACAGAAGGAAAACGGGTACTTAGGGATTCCATAGATCTGTGCACAAGTATCACCACACTCAAGAGGATAAAGTAGCTCAGCCTTTGGAGGTGAATTGACAGTTACCTTTCTTATTTTTAAAAAAGATAATTTATTTTCTATTTATTGCCCCTAGATTTTAAATTATTTAAAACAGTATTCATAGATTCATAGAACCATAGACCATATTGACTTGGAAGGGACCCATGAGGATCATCAAGTCAAACTCCTAGAGTCACATCATATGCCTGACAGTGTAGTCCAAACACTTCTTGTATTCTATCAGGCTTGGTGCTGTGACCACTTCCTGGAGAGCTTGTTCCAGTGCCCAACCACCCTTTGGGTGAAAATTTTTTTCCTAATACCTAAACCTCCCCTAACTCAGCCTCATGCTGTTTCCTCAGGTCCTGTCAGTGGACACGGGAGTGCAGACATCAGTGCCTGCTTTTCCTGTTCTACTCTTGAAGATGTTGAAGACTGCAGTGAGGTCTCCCTTCAGTTTCCTCTTCTTCAGGCTGAGGAGACCAAATGACCTCAGCCACTCCTCATCCGGCTTCCCCTGGAGGCTCTTAACCATCTTCATTGCCCTTCTTTGGAGGCACTCTAGTAGCTTAATATCTTTTTTATAGGGTGATGCCCCAAACTACACACAATATTCAAGCTGAGGCTGCCCCAGTGCAGTGCAGAGAGAATCCACTCCCTTGACCAACTGTTGATGCTTTGCCAGATGCCCTCCAGGACATGGTTTGCCCTCCTGGCTGCCAGGGCACTGCTGAATCATATTCAACTTGCCGTTAACCAGAACCCCCAGGTCCCTTTCCATAGCACTTCTCTCCAGCGTCTTATTCCCCAGTCTACATGCACAACCAAGGTTGCTCTGTCCTGACTTGGCAGAACTAACCTCACAACTTAGGCTTTGATATAAGAAGGCATGTTTGTTCTGTGCAGGGCACTGGGTTGCTGATACATTCAAAAAACCCACTCCTCGAGTCATATGGGATGCATGATTATATACCCAACTCCCCAGCAGTAGGCGTGCAATATTTTGTGATTGGCTCATGGGTTCAAGGTCCTTCCCTATTCTCTGCCCCACCCCGGGTACCCAGATAACCAGTCCTCCCCACCCCCAAGTACCCTCTTCACCAAGCAGTTGAGCCCTGCACATCTGCAGAACTGTGGAAAACATGTTTTCCACCCGAAGGCCTTGGGATGTTATTCCAGTTGCTATCTCTAAGCTCTTCTGGTGTCTAGTTCTTGCTCTCCATGCTCCCTTATCTGATGTTCGTGCCTATCTTCTACAGGGACTTCACTCATGTTAACTTTAGTCTTTCCTCCAGGACCCCCCAATCTACCCCCTAGTCCCCTAAGGCATTTCTTGAGACCCCAAAATAACTCCTCCATCCCTAAGTCAGTCCCAGGTGCAGAATCCAGCACTTGCTCTTATTAAACTTTATAAGGTTAGTGACTGCAAATCCTGTTGTAAATAACTTTTTATTTAACTTAGGAGGAAATAATGAGTGATGCCAAGGTCTGTATAGACTCCTTAGTCTCACTCTTCCTCAATTATGAGATTAATCTGGTTCATCTATAACTTGACTTTACATATTTCTAAAAATTCCACTCAAAATTATCAAGACTAAATTATTTTTTCTTATATCTGATCCTTATGATAAAACATCATTTTGAGTTGTATAATGTACACAGTAAAAATAAATAATCTTGCAATATTGCAACACTAATTTTTTTTTAAATGTATTTCAGGAAGTTTTCTTTTTATGCTAGCCTTTCTGCTTCACCTTCTTCAGATTTATTGCTGATTTTATACCTACAGGACTGATTATAACGAATTATAAAAAATGCAAACATAAGCAAAATGCTCCTCAGGAAAATACCAAATATTGCAGGATAACTTCTAGTCCTCTAAATGAATCTGAAAACATGAACAGTAGAGAAAGCTAACAGCTTATTGGTATATTACCAAGGCCAGAGTATTCCCTAGTCAAAAAGGAGTCTGGAGAACAAACTGAAATTTTATTATCCGGACAGCAGTAATCATCTAGCAAATAGCAGAATTTGATTTCTAAAGTAACCTGGGATTCAGAGACATTTTCTATATGTCTGGCACTGTTCAAGTGCATTTTCCTAACCTTACTCTACCTGCTATTTTAAGCTTCCCTCCTCTAGGGACAGGGTTTGGCACTTCTAAGTGAACCAGTTACTTCACAGGTGAATCAAACTGTAATTTTCATCTGTGATTTAATGTAAAAAGACATGATTTTCCATGAGCTTTTATTTTATTTAACACTGGAATGGTTAAAATTATAATCTGATTTCACTCTCAATAAAATAATTTTTATCATAACTTCTAAGTATGAGAAATCAAAAATTGGTCTAGAGAGAATAGGAATATTAGGGAGAAACAAGTAGGACATAAAAATTGCAGTACAGAAATGGTGTTAAATAAAAGCCAATCTTGGAATACTATTGATTTTACAAATTAAATTTACTGCATCCTTGGTGAAAATATTTTCCTTGTTTTATTCTGTGCTTATTTTCTAATGAATTAATAAAAACTACCACTGCAATGTGTTTCTGTCCACAAAAATATTGTACAATATGTCTTACATGTCTCTGTAAGTACGTAGCTGAATACAGAATTGAGGTTATGTAAAGATCTTTATCAGATAAGTGTAATATCAGTACATGTGCCATCATTCATATGTTATGTAAGCAAAACCCATTGGCTGTCACAAGGAAAATCTAATACTTACAGGGGAAGAACAAAAGGGACTGATATGTACATTCAGATTGTGAAAATAAAACTAGACGGAGAAGTTAAAATTTGTTGGTGTTACGAAAAGAAAAAAACAATCCAAGACTGTTCAAATGTGATATGACTATACTATTCTAAAAGTATGCCAGGAACCAGCATCCTGAACTACGGCAATTGGAATATAATGTAGACTCGATAAAATACAAATATTCTTTAACTGAAGAAGAATTACAGTAATAATAAAAATATATTCTGCTAAGGTATGTAGATAGTGCAAAAAAAAAATTCACAAAAGATGGCTCTAAAAACATTATTTGTATGTAAAAAATACTGAAAGAGCTGTGAGCAAAATTATTCTAGGGTTAATCTGTGTAGCTCTGTGGTGGTTTAGCACCACTGTTTTAACTAGGGGCATTCTCAACAGTGACGAGAATACTGAACAGAATTTAAACAACAGGGAAACAGTTTATTTGTCCGGAGCTCAACCAAATAAAAGAAAACAGTTTAAGGGAACTCCAGACTTAACACAGAGTTACATCCGACAAAGAACCACACAAGAAAAACAAAAGGGAAAAAAAGGGAATAAGGGAACTGCTTTTCAAAGGGCCATCAGGCTGGCCGAAGAGAAATAGGGGGAAGGGAAAGCCGCTCCTCTTCTCTCTCTCTGTCTCCTTCTGATGGTAACTGCTCCCAGCCCTTGAAGTCTCTGCAAAACACAAAAATGAAAAGCATCCCCCTGAACCCAGGGGCGCTATTTGGGGAAGCCTTTCACTTGTGGTTATGCTGGCTTGGCTCTGACGCCAATGGAGGTGGGTGGAGTCAAGCCGCGGGGCCTGGAAGAGGGGCTGTGCTGCTGCTCTCCAGCTCGCCGGAAGCCAAAGAGAGCAAACTTCTGTTTCTTCAGGCTTTTAAGCTCTCCAAGTCCCGCGCGAATCTCGCCGCCTTCTTCCTGGCTTCGTCTCTTCATATTGGGTAGCGGTCTGGGCTTCACCTCTCCTTCCGAGATCTTCGGCTGCAGCAAAATGGCAGTTCCCGCCAAAAATCGCGAGCCTGCCGCTTGCAGGCGCCATTTTTTTTCCCAGCCACGGGCTGACTGCCACCTCGTCAGGGCACCTGCTGTCTGCAGGAACCCCCACAAAGGGGTTCCCGAGGCCACCGGGGCCACAGGAGCCACCCATAGCAGCCACCGCACCCATACCGCCACGTGGGGGCCATTTCTGGGGCTGCTGTGACCGCAGGACCCCTTGCCGGGCTCCCTCGTGGCAGCTGCCAGAGCCCACCACAGACACCCAGGGATCGGGCGGCTGCCACCTCAGGGTGAGGCAGGGAACGGTGCAATGATTGTCTCTCCCAGGCACTGGGACCAAGCTGGCAAGGGACTTGAACCTGCAGCAGTGCGGTTGCCGCCGCTGAGAATCGCTGCCAGGAAGGCGTGCATGCAACATCAGCAGCAGCCAGCCGGCGCCAGGCTCCGCTCCGCACCGCGGAAACCTGGGAAAACCATCGGACCCCGTGCAGTGCCACGTCTGCCGGCCCCCGCCGCCGGGGCCATGACCGGTGCTTGCAGCCAGCCGCCTCTGGCTGGCATCTCCCACCCACAGCCACCGCAAGGGGAACCCGCATCTTCGCCACTGCCTGCACAGCCGAGCTGGGTCCATGCACGACCCGTGCTGCACCAGCACGGGAACTAGATCTGCCGTGTGCGCCAATCACAGATGCAGCTGTCGGCAGCAGCCCCACTCCCACCTCTGGTCCTCCACCGCGAAAACTTGGGGAAAGCCGTTGGACCCCGCACAGCGCTGCGCCCGCCGGCAACCACCGCCTGTCCACAT
>VXBA01001416.1:107910-120603 GCA_013399895.1 Serilophus lunatus | reverse complement strand
TTGATTTCAAACTAGTACAGGCTACAAGTCTGGTCATGTTCAATGAGATCCCAGGTGCACAAATAGTGTGGAAACTTCCTGTATTCTACTTTCTGTCTGTTGCCTCTGGTCTTGTTGCTCAGCACCAGTGAGAAGAGCCTGGATCCATCCCCATGACACTCCCCTTTAGATACTAATACACATTGAAGAGGTCACCTCCTAGTCATTTCTTCTTGAGGCTGAACAGACCCAGCTCCCTCATCCTCTCCTCATCAGAGAGATGCTCCAGTTCCCTCATCACCTTCATAACCCTCCATCGTACCCTCTCTAGTAGTTCCTTGTCTCTCTTGTTCCGAGGAGCTCAGAAGCACTCCAGATACGCCTTCACCGGGACTGAGTAGAGGGGTAGGAACACTTCCCTCGACCTGCTGGCAGTGCTCTTCCCTTTCTAAAAATCGAAATTTGTTAGAGAATTATCAGTTGCTTCTCTAAGAGTCATGTGTTCCTTTGTCTCTTCCGTCTATGTTTCCTGACCAAGAGTAGAAAACATCATCAGCGAATCACCACAATTCAGGATACTGCTACGGAAAACGCCGAAGGCTCCCTGACACAACCGCCCACGCACACGCACCCGGCTCTTTCCAGGAGCACTGCCCCGCCTCCCGGCACAGGGCGCGGCCGAGGAGGAGCCTCTCCGATGGGCCGTGCGGGGAAGCGCCGCCCTGCTGCCCCGGGGCGCGCGGGGACATGTCGGCTCCGCGGCCTGCGGCGCCCGAGCGCGGCCGGGGGCTGGATCCGGGGCCAGGGCCGGGGCCGGGGTTGGGGCCGGGGCTGGAGCCGGGGCTGGAGCCGGGCAGCAGCAGCAGCAGCAGGCAGACGTCGCACCGGCTGCTGGCCTACAGCGATGCGCTGCTCTCCATCATCGCCACCGTGATGGTGAGCGCACTGGAGGCCGTGGCGGGGGGGACGGTCGTGGAGCAGGCGCGGCCGGTCCCAGCTCTCCGGCGCTTTCGAGGGGCCGCGTCCGCCCGTGCGGCCCGGCCCTCGCCCGCAGCGCTGTCGCGACATGTCGGCAGCGGTCCCGGAGCCCCGCGGGGTCGGCAGTGCCAGCCGTGACGGGGCAGGTCACGGCGCTGCGGCCCAAGAGCGGTGGTGACTTCTAGAGCGGCTCGTAGCCACTCCATCTGGGAATACTGGCGGCCGCGTGAAATTTGTTGGGTTTTAGTGAAACTGTCGGTAAGGAGAAGGACGTCATAGACTAATAAGCTTTTTGTTATTTCAGATTTTGCCGGTGGCTCACACGAAAATACATCCTGATCAGGTATCACGTGTCTTTTGTTTTTTCCGCGATTTCTCGGAAGTAGAGGTAGTAATCGTCATTACATGTAGTAATGCTTCATTTCGAGCTCCAGGCTTTAAGAAGCTGAAGCCATTAAGTAACATTAAACCCAACGGAAATTTTGCATAGGGAATCAGGTGGTGAACTTTGGGTGAAAAATTAAGTACCAAAGAACTATGTAATCTGTAGGTATTGTGACATGAAGCTTGAATGAGGTGTATGTTGTAGGCATTAGCCAGTTACCTTTCAATGGAAAATGAATTGCCCATCTGACCAAAACATCTTTTAAAAAGCATTTGCTCTTGTTAATAAATCATCACTTAGAAAAGCTACTTAAGTAGTGCAGTGTGAATGCTGGTGAAATAACATCAGCCTGGCATCCAGTCACAAGTGGGGCTCTGCAGTGCTCCATCCTCAGCCCAGTTCTCTTCAACAACTTTGTTAATGACTGAGATGTTTAAAAAGGACAAGTACCAGATTCTGCATCTGGGATGGGTCAACTCCAGATATACATACTGACTGGAGAATGAGATGCTGGAAAGTAGTGTCATAGAAAGTGACCTGAGAGTCCTGGTCAATGGCAGGTTGAATCTGAGTCAGCAGTGCCCTGGCAGCCAGGAGGGCCAACTGTGTCCGGGGGGGCATCAGGCAAAGCATCACCAGCTGATCGAGGGAAGGGATTGTCCTGCTCTGCTCTGCACTGGTGTGTCCTCACCTTGAATATTGTGGCAGTTTTGGGCACCACAATACAAGAAAGAAATGGAGAATGTCCAAAGGAGGGCAATAAAGATGTGAATGGCCTTGAGGGGAAACCTTAAGGAAGTAAGAGGAGCACCTGAGGTCATTTAGTCTGTTCAGCCTGGAGAAGAGGAGATTGAGGGGAGACCTCATTGCAGTTGCAACTTCTTTTTGAAGGGAAGAGGAGGGGCAGGCACTGATCTCTGCGTTGACCAGAGAACGAGGTTTAGAGGTTTAGGTTATATATTAGGAGAAGGTTCTTCACCCAGAGGGTGGTTGAACACTGGAACAAGTTCCCCAGGGAAGTGGTCGCAGCACTAACCCTGACAGAGTTTAGAAAGTGTTTGGGCAATGCTCTCAGGTACATGGTGTGGCTCTTGGGGTGCCCTGCACAGGACCAGGAGTTTGATGCAATGATCATTGTGTGTCCTTCCTGTTTTTCTTTTCTTCAAAACAGACCTTTTATGTCACTTACTGTACTGTAACATAGCAAATAATGCTGCCTGGGTCTCCTTAAACCATTGTTGTGGTATACACAAAATTTACAGTTGCTAAGCCCTCTCCTTCCTCCTTGCTAACCATTATCACATGAAAACTTGTGTGATGCTTCTACTCCAGAAGTCAGTGTTATGAAAATAAAAGTGGTATATTGTGGCCGGTTCTCCTCTGAAATGCTTTATCACAGAACAGTGATGAGAGAGTGCATAAATGAATTACAAGTTGAACAGAGCATTGGAAAACCCTTTTGCAGCTTGAAGAGATGAGACATCATATGCCATATTTCACCCTACTTAATGAGCTTCTAATAAGCCAGTTCCTGTCCAAGTTCCTGAAAAGATTGTTGGAAGAGAACTGCACTCTTGGGAGGCATTTTCAAAAAATATATTACCTTATTGCTGTCCTTTCTCACTTGCATATATTGGTAATAAGTCCATAATGTAATATTTAACTTTTCTTTCTCTGTTTCAGAAATTAGGTGAAAGTGTTCAGCAACTTCTTCTTGCAAAGATTGCGGTCTACTTGATGACCTTCTTAATAGTCACAGTGGCATGGGCAGCTCATGTAAGGTAGGAAGTCTGTGTTTAACTCCAGAGTTAAAGAAAAACTAGTTTTTAAAAGTACATGTGTCTGATACATTTCTGTCTCACTGACATACACCTGAGTTGTCCTTTGTTGAATAATACTGAAAAAAGAGTGTAAAAAATGCTAACCTTAACAGTGAGTAACTCTTAACACCACAAACATAGTGATACAGAGAAAAACAGGCATTATATATATTTTATCTATATATTATATATATGTGTATTTTACTTTTCATTTTACTTCATATTTTAGATGGAATTAAACTTATAATTATGCTAGGAATGCATGACGTTGTAATTTGCATGCTCCACGACAGAGGAGCTGGTAGTACAGCTGGCCTAAAACTTGTCTCTCTGTCCTCAGCAGTGCTTCTCACAAAATCAATTGTAATGTTGCAGATTATATATTTTATAGAGCCGTGGACACCCTCACCTGCCCTGTCTTGGTAGTTGAAAAGAAACTGGCATGCAGGCGTCATACTGGAACCAGGGCAGTTTTTGTTGGAATTTTGAAATTTACAAATGTTATTATGCAAGTGGATTGACTGCATTCCAATGGAGGTGTGCAACCTGTAATTCAATATTTGAGGCTGATATCTCACATCTATGCTTTTATCACTTTTCTTTGCTTACATAAGTAAATGCTGAGGCATAGTCTTTGAATAGTTCAGAGTTTTGTGGGGGGTGATCAGTTCTATTGATTCTAAGTGACAGTTTTGTGGATGAGGAATTTCATTAACAAGGTGAGTAGAAGTTGCAAGAAAATCTTTTTCTTTGTGTAATAAAAACTGTGCTGATCTTTTCAGATAAATTATTTTAAGCCTTAAAATTCTGAAAATACTCTGTCATTCAAATGGAAACTAGGTTCTTAGTAACTGCTCCGTGATTGAATTTGACTATCTCTCACTCTTCAGAATTTTTAACAAAAAACCTTATTTCCGTGTTTGAGATAAACAAGTTCTGGTAGCACCTGAAATATTTGTATTCCGGAGCAAAGGAAGTCAGGTTCCCATATACTGTCATAAGTGCAGAATTTGTATATAGCATTGTGAAATACATTTTGGGAGTTGGCTTGCTCATGATACCTTGCCTTCCCTTGACAGGTTGTTTCAGGTGATAGAGCTTATAGATGATGTCCTGGCTCTTCTAAATCTGGTAAGTCCTCTCTGTCTCACTGGATATTTAACTGTCAAGTACAGGTCACTTTTTCATAGCGTGTTTGTGAATATCGAAAAATTTTTAAGTCAAGTAGCGTAACTCTGTCAAATTTTCAACTCGGGGAGATACAAAGATCTTTAATTTCTCCTTGCGAAGGTAACTGATTGATAAGTAACTTGTGTTTAAATTCAAGATATTTTACTCTAAGAAAAGAAGCTCTGTAATGGGTTAGTCTGAAGTTCACTTGAGGGAACTGAGTATTTTTCAATGTTGTTTAAAACTCTGTTCTCTGACAGTGTGCAACCAGACAGCAAATTTAATTTTGTTAATAAAAGCACTGGTTAAGTTCCATGAGATGCCACTCACTATAAGAAAATCTTTTAGAGGACTAGCTTGAGGTGTTGTTTTTTGGTTTTCAGTGTTGTTTGTTTGTTAGTGTGTTTTCTTTTTTTGTGTTTGT
Organism: Serilophus lunatus; assembly: GCA_013399895.1. Classification (NCBI taxonomy): domain Eukaryota; kingdom Metazoa; phylum Chordata; class Aves; order Passeriformes; family Eurylaimidae; genus Serilophus; species Serilophus lunatus. The sequence goes on along the minus strand of VXBA01001416.1, from coordinate 115,847 downwards.
TTGGTTTGGTTTTTAATTTTGCTTTTTTATGTATGAAATATTTGCGATGAGAGATAAACGTTATTGGCATATCAGAAATACCCATTTAGAAGGTATGGTATATTGAGCATTGCTCCTTTAGAAAGAAGTATGTTAAAAACCATAGCAAAACTTTTACCTATGGTATTGGTAACAAAAGTAATGTTTTCTAAAATAAGCCTGTGCCATTTGGATAGCAGACATGGAAGATATGTACAAAACTAGCCATTTATTGTAGTCAAAGCTTGGCAACTTCGGAAATGTATTTTTCATGATGCAGCACAAGCGTTTGATCTGTTTGTATTTTCTGGACATATCCTCAATGAGGGCATTGCTTGCTTTGTATTTTACCTCGTGCTTCAGCATGCTTTTTTCTATTTCAGGCTTGTATGATGATCATAACCTTCTTGCCATACACAGTAAGTACTTCTGTAAATGTGACATATGTTTAAATTACAGTGTCCTTTTCTTTATTTGGAAAGATTTTATCAAAGTGTTCAGAAACCCAGGGAAGTGTTACTGTAATGCTAACCCTGAATCCATTGTAACAGTTAAGATTCACTTCTTTACAATTCATGAGAATATGTTGCAGCCTTCAATTATTGCATGTTTTAGACCTGGCAGAAGATGAGTATTCTAGAAGAAAAATGACAAAACTGGAAAGTCACAGTATCGTAGAAATATAGACTAGTTTGGGTTGGAAGGGACCATTAAACGTCATGTAGTTCAAGCCCTTGCAATGATCGGGGACATCCTTCAACTAAATCGGGTTGCTTAAAGCCCCATCCAGCCTGACCTTGTATACAACTGAGAGCCACAGAGATAGGATACTTTTTTGAATCTTTTAATTTGTCTAATGTTGAGAATTTCACAGCTGTGAACATTGTGTCCACCAAAAACCATTAACCTTTATGCTCAGCTACAGGCCAGTCTGTGATTATTATGAAGAGGTTTAGCCGTATCAACAGCACAGCAAACTATCTCTCCAAATGCCTTTGGTTAGGACACCTTCATGTATTTGTGGCTAAAAATTGCATTTAGTGGAATTATGTTGAAATGCAAATGACTATTTAGGTTTTTGAGTTTCAGTATTGAAGGAAGAGTGCTTCCATTTCTCTACTGTTATTCCTATATTGCTTCTTAATTAAATTTTTCATCTGGTTGCATTCTTTTCCAGTTTTCCTTAATGGCCTCCTTCCCAGAGGTGCCTTTTGGCATTTTCCTGTTCAGTGTCTGTGCTGTTGTCATTGGCGTTATACAGGTATTGGAGCTATCTATTTACATCTTCACTTTTAAATAGACTTCCTTGGGTAGAATTAAGAGGAAGTTTCTTGGTCAGGGGTATAAATTGCTAAATGCGTTGTTTGTATAGCATTCTTTTTCAAAGTTGTACCTGTTCTGATAGTATATGTATATAAGATGGAAGTTTGCATTTCCACTCTCTTGTGAAGCTGTTTTGTCCAGCTAAATCAGCTGATGTCCACAAAGTTCCTTTCCTGCTCTTTCTAAAAATGCGTTGGGGGAAATGGCAGTTGACTTCCCGCTGAGGTTCTTTCTGGGCCATGCAATGATGGATGAGGGAACATAGGCTTTCAGCCTCAGTGCACTGGCACTGTTTTTCTTTTGGTGCAGTGCTTTATCACTTTTGTTCCTTCCTATGGAGCTCTTTATTTGTCTTTGTGTAAGATCCATGGACATGACGGGCTCTGCACAGGAGACTAAAATCTTGAGGTACAGTGTATTGTGAAATCTTAGAGTTTCTAAGAACACCCTTCCATATGGGAGTAAAGAGTAACTTTGAAGATGTTTTGGAATTTGTTGATTTATAGTTTTATGTTTTATATTTGAAATGCTGCATATACTTATATGTAATAATCTCAGTAATGCTCTTCTCGTTGCAGGCTGTGATAGTAGCCTATGGATTCTATCACCCACACTTGCTGAATGAACAGATACAGGAGTCTGAAAATCGGAATTTCTATAAACGTCGTATCTTAAAGATTATCCTAAGAGGACCAGTTTTATGCTTTTTAGCAGCCATCTTTTCTTTTTTCTTTATTCCTTTGGTAAGTTCTCTCACTTAACTGAAAACTTTGATGCAGCAGTTTATATTAGTTGTCTGTAGGACCGTGTGTGAAAATAGTGATGTCCATGTTAAGTGTGCAGACTTTCTTTGTTGCCAGTTCTTTGGTGGTGTAATCATGGCTGCTGTTCTGCATTGAATGTGTTGAATTCAGGCATATCAAGCTATAACTTGATCCAGGAGTTCATTTATTCTGCTGCAATATTAACCTTACTTGTTATGCCTGATGGCAGGCCTTCTAAACTGTAGCTTAATATCTTACTCATCAGAAGTAGGTGAGATAAGGTGTAAGGTTGCATGAAATGAACACCACATTGCACAAACTGAAGCCAAATGAATGCAATTTGCTGCACTAACTTAAGAGTGTAAGAGTAAATGGAATGAGCAGACCAGTTAGCCAACCTGCATCTCAAAACAAATAGTTTTGGCTAAGGCCTGCTTTTTCACAGGCTTTTCCTCTTCCATCTTTATTTAATGGCAGTGAGTTGCTCCTACTTATTAATAGCTTTTGTCCTTTTTCAGAACTCCTGCTTAGATATGAAATCTAGGTTTTGAATGTATCCTGAGCTTCCGTTCCTCTTGTTCTTTAGTTAAAAATGGATTTAGCTGAATTTTGAGGAAGATTCCATGGAAATTATCAGTGTTTAAATACTCTTCAGATTTGGGAGGAATCAGATTGCTGTTGATGAAAGGAGCAGTTATGAGCCCAGAAGTGAAAAGGCCTAATTTTATCTGAAAATGTTTTCCTTTTTTTCCTCACCTCGTTCACTAGTGGGTTGTTTGCTTTTTTTAATACTAGCAACAGTGAAATTAGTCTCTAAGTCACTTATGTGCTCAGACCTATGCAAAGCCTTTGAATGGCCTAATGCCCACCAGTGTGTTTTTGTGACACAAATAGTAGAGTCATAGAATATCTCAGGTTAGAAGGGACACATATAAGGATCATGTGGAATGTTCTTCAACCTCCAAAGCAGTCATTCCTGTATTTTTTGTTAGCAGAATTATTTCTTTTCTTCTTTTAGCTTGTTTCATTACTGGTACTAAATTAGTATTTGGTTCCATGTGCAACATTCAGGATGTGCAACATTCAGGATGTGCACGTGCATTTCAGCTTGAGCCTTTTTCAGGTTTTTAAAGTCAAGATTTGTATTTCTCAGTGTGTTTATATCTAAGACTGAGAGTAATAGTTTCATATTAAACTTAGAAGGTAATTTATATTTTGGTAACTGTATTTGTTCATTTTCTTCTCCACAGTCTTATGTACTTCTTGGACTTGTAATCGTTTTTCCTCATCTCACTCGATTCATTAAATGGTGTAAAACCAAAATTGTTGGTGAGTAATAAAATTCATAGGAGTGTGTTCACATTAGGTTGTCAACGTGTTACCCAAACAGCCTGGAATGAAGTAACTTTAGTTCTCTTCCGTTTTCAGTCTTGGAATGTAGTGATTTTGGAGCCTATCTATGTGCTTCCAAAAAGTTTCTCCCTCACTCCCTCATTTTCCATATTTGTGATGGGATTTGTGTAAGGCGCAACACATTTAAAGATCATTTCTGGATACAAAACCTCTTTGGTTTGTCCCGTGTATGCACGTGCATGCAGACATATGTGTACAAATGATGGCTGCAGGCCAACAATCCCTTTTACTTTCTAAAAAGGGAGCATAGGGATGGAAGAATATAGGAAACAAGCTCTGTGCCGTTATCGCTTTCTTCCCTGCAATGCTGAATAGCCACACATTTTCAACATAGGTAGCGCTGCTTTATGGACTTTATTGTGACTACAGTTGCTTCCTCCTCCTACCTCCTCTGGATAAAAAAAGAAAAAAGCGTAAGATTTTTCTTTGTCCAGCCTATGGTCCTGAAGTGGTGCCTTTTGGCTAGCTAGGCATTTCAGAGACCAATCTTTAGAGATGGGTTGGACATTTCCTATAAAAGCTCCACTTTTTGACCAAAGTCTGTTTATTTTAAATGAAATAATTCAATGTCCCTTTTCAGCCTCCATAGTCCAGAGAGGGATTTTTTTTGCCGTGTAGTGAAAGTTCTTCTTGCTGTCATAGAGGACCTACAGCTATTGGGGTTTCCGAGGCACAGCATCTGATTCGTTTTGTTCAATTACATTTTTGAGTCATTATTCACTTGGTGGAAATCGTTTGCCATACAGTTTAAAGGAAGTTTAATGTTTTTGGTGCCAAAGCACATGTCTTGAGACAAACATGAACTTCAGGGAGAGGCAGAGAGGCCAAAAATAGTGGAGTGACTGACCTGTGTGGATGACTCTTCTTCCTACAGAAAAAAATTGGTAGGTGGAGAGAAAGAGAAAGGAAGGGCACAGTAGGTTGTTGAATTACCTTGGTTTATACTTTCTTTTTTCATTGTTAAGCACCTGAATTTTTTTACAGGTCAGAGAGATGAAGAGGAGGAACACCATAGCTTAGAAACCTTCACCTTTTACCTCAGTGAGCCTCTGAGTAAGGAACGGGTAGAAGGATTCAGTGATGGAGTCTATGCTATTGTAGCAACCCTGCTCATTTTGGATATATGGTAAGAATTTGTGCTGCTTCTTACACTTTGTATTTTTAAATATATTAATTTTTGTCTGCATGTAATATTTGAGGAAATAAAATTTATCAAACATTGTCTTTGACTTATAAAAACCTGCAGTGGTTCCTTTAGGTATGATTTTCTGGCAAGATACAGAACACAAACCAAAGATACTTCTAACATCCATGTTCTAGCAGTAGTGATCATCAGTCTATGGAATACATGTTGGGGTGTGGAGTCTTGAAGAACAAAGCTTTCTCTTTTGCATAGTTATGTTTTCAGATGAAAGGCTGAAGCAAAAAAGGATTTATCAACAAAAGCTATTTAGTCACTCTGGCAACTTTATTACATTAACCCAAAGGAATGCCAAGTTACAGTCAGATTTCCTCTTAGATCTAATTTCTTTGCAGAGCTGTTACTTGAAACACTTTTAAGTTACAAATTGGTGAACTATAGAGTGGATACCTGTTCCCTGCTTGCTCACAGTAAAGCAGTATAGTTCAGTGTTGCTCCAGATGGGGCTTTCTAATAGTGATGTGTGAAGTAAACCAAGTTTTCTCTCCATAGTGAAGACAATGTCCCTGATCCCAGAGAAGTTGGGGAGAAGTTCCATGGCAGTCTTCTTGAAGCTTTAAGTGTATATGGGCCAAACTACCTTGCTTACTTTGGCTCATTTGTTACAATTGGTCTCCTGTGGTTTGTCCATCACTCACTTTTCCTTTATGTAACAAAAGCTACCCGATTAATGGGTCTTCTTAACATACTTTCATTGGCTTTCATTGGTGGGCTTCCACTAGCTTACCAGCTGACTAGTGAATTTGCAGAGAAGTCTTATAATGAAATAGAAGCCATTCAGGTCAGCTGTGTTACCACTTTTTTTGCCAGCATATTTCAGTTTGCAATATGGACTACAGCCTTGCTCAATGAAAGGGAAACTTTGCATCCCTTTGCTAGATATGGTGGCAAGGAGCATGCCTTCATGTTTGCCAAGCTAGCTCTCTACCCTTGTGTAAGCCTGGGGACCTTCTTTCTAACATGCTTGTTAAGTGAATTTAGCACAGCAATTTTCCATCTTATGCAGATTGTAATCCCATTTGCTTTCCTGGCCTTGCGCATTTTTGTTAGGGTTTCTTTGACTGTCATAAAGACCATGATGCCTCTCTCCAGACGGAAGGTTGTATTGTTAGAAGAAGAGGAGGCATGTTTGTCTCCCACTGAAACACTGTCCTGAATTTCTATACAGTGCATGTGAAATTACAAGATTATCTTTAGTTCTTCTAACTCGCATTATCTTCATGTGTGGATTATATTGATCTAAACCAAAGCCTTCATTGACTGTAACTAGGGCATATTTAAGTTTTACCTGGTCATGCTCAAAACCCTTTTTCAAAAATACTGGGTAAATAGGGGATAAAAAGATGCATGTTCCACTTCCTTCAGAGTTACTATCTAGGAAAAAATGCTGCTTGACATATAACTGCAGTGATGATTAAATGCACAAACAGGTGCCCAGCAAAATAGCAGCCAAATACTGGTATAGAAGCTGGTTGTGCTACTGTAAGATAAGAATTGAGGCGTGGAAGACATGGAGATCTCTGGATTTCTTGATGGTGCATCATGGTGGAACATTTGTGCATACTAGTTGCTGTCTTTTTTTTTTTCCCTCCAAATGGTTACAATCTTCTGAACAGTCGCAAACCGGGGATAATATTTAGATACCTACCTGTGTTTGAGTGGCTCTGCATGTGAGTTTAGATGGGAGTTGCAATTGTGATAGCAGTCTTCTAGGCTACCTGAACACAAGTTCTTTGTGCATATCTGGCCTTTTTAAAAAAGGATATTTGTCACAAACGAGGATTCACGTGGCTTTGCATCCAAGGTTTCAACTAACTTTGATAACCTCCCAGGGAAAAGAGCTGTAGGAGGAGAGGTAAATTTGTTTTCTGTTCTGCTGCAGCAGCTCATCTGAAAAGTTTGGATTTCTCAGGCTTTTTATGTCTGTTCTCCTGCCTATTGAATGGAATATCCTTCTTTAATCTGAAGGCATGATGTCATATTCAAAGAGACCATGAGACTGCCACATGAGAGTTTCCCATCAGGTAAGGGAGTTGAGTTTTTTCCTGAGTAGTGGCTAACTAAGGAATCCCACAGATTTCTGAATCTCAGGAAGACAGCAGAAGAAATTAACCCTTTAGAAGTTCCAGGCTGTGGTATGGTGGATTTTTTTAACCCTTATGTGCAGTTTGATAAGCATTATGCTTATCAGGTCATCTAGCTTCTGGCTGCCTTGGAATCCACTACATTTCTTTTCGGAAGAGACATTAGTTTGTATCTTCAGTTGTCTTAGTGCCTGAAAACTATAATGCCACATTTAAAGGCATTAGGGGAATTTCTTTATTCATGTAAAAAAACCCAACAAAACAAAACCAAAAACCCATGGCAAAGTATGCCTGAGGAAATTGTGGTCAAAACAAATTCAATTGTCTCGTTTTAGTTGAGATCAGTCTTGAAAGCACTTGTGCTTTTGAAGCACCTTGATATCTGTATGTAATTGTAAATATTACATACTTCATGTGAAGAGAGTATGTACAGCTGTTCAAGGGGATCTATTCCTAGTTGAGGTTAAATGACTTCCATTGTGTTCTGTGTAACAAGGTTTTTCTTGTACTTAATAAAAGCACTTTTGTTTCTCTATGGTTTTGTTTCTAATGTGCATCAAACACATAGTAAGTACTGAATGTGTGTATTTGTAATAAATTTCAATCAGTGAAAAAACAAAGCTTCTAGCCCTTTATTTCTGCTATGCCGTCCATCCCTCAAACCAGCACTGTACCCACCCAACCTCATCACCCACCACCACATCCAGGTGCCTCTTAAAAATCCTCCAGGACGGTGACTCCACTGCCTCCCTGGGTCACCTATTACAGCAGCCTGACACGGAAACGTTTTTTTCTAATTCCTGTTTTCAAACAGGTCAACCCGTCTGAATGTCAAATTGTCCTTGGTTGTTTTTTCTTTCCACTTGAAAGGAATTTCTTGCATTCCAGTCTCTGTCCACTTATCAGGTATTGATAAACATCGATGAGATTCCCCTCCCCCCACTTCTCTTCCAGGCTGCATAGTCCTAGCTCCCTCAGCCTCTGCTTGTGGGAGAGATGCTCCAGTCCCCGCGCCTTCCGAGCCCTTGGCGTGACAGAGCGGCGCACGCTCCGCGGAGAGCAGCGCACGCAATCCCGGCTTCCCGGTCCGGACAGGATCCTCCCCTCCCCTTCCGCCCGCCGCCGTCAGTTCCT
>VXBA01001416.1:7179-107849 GCA_013399895.1 Serilophus lunatus | reverse complement strand
AAGGGCGCGTCTTTGTCTCTGCCTCCCGCAGTTCACCCGGTACTCGGCGCTGCTCGTGGGGATGATCTACGGCAAGAAGCGATACGGTGAGTGCGGTGTCCCCGGGCGCCCGCTCCGCGCTGCCCCCGCAAGGGCACCTTGAGAGGGCCCGGCCGCCATTTCCGGGCGCCGCGGGCGCGAGGCCCCGGGCCCGTGTGCGCTGTGCCCGAGCGCGGGGGGGGAGCGGCTCCTCCCGCGCCTTGAGCGAGCCCGCGGGCGCCGAGTTCTCCGCCGGTGCTTCGGGAGCGTGTGTTTCAAATCGGATGTGTTGACGGCAGACTACCTGAAGCCGATTGCTGAAGAAGAGAGAAGAGTCGAGGCGGAGGAGAAAAAGAAACGCGAGGAGCTGGAGCGCATTGCAAGAGAGATCGCCGAAGGTAGTCCCTTCTGTTTGGTTTGTGCGCCCCACGCTGGCTGCAGATCTGCTGATTTGCCGCAGTGTATTTAGGAGAAGTTGGGGCTTACAGCTAATCCATGTTTGGGGCGATGTGAGGAGTAAAGAGTGGTGCCACCATTTGAAGAGTTCGTTAGAGGAAGCTTTAAAAGTACTTGTTAAATGGCTATCTGAATTCCCAGTGAGAAAACAAAAGCTGCTGCTTGTTCTGTGAGGAATAACTGGATCTGTACATTAACTGTAGTGAGATGTCCCCTATTTTTAGCTGGATCCCTTTCCTCCAGGCACTGCAGAAACCTCACAAGTATGACTGATGATCTAAACCAGAATTTATAGGCATCTGCGTGTAATTGCAACTTCAGTCTTTTAAGTGGTATCACAAGCGTCTTGTTAAAGGTCACTTTCATTTGCTTTATGTCACGTGAAGAGAAGTGTGCTGGGGAAGATCAGATCAGTACTGCTGCTTTTTTCCCATTCCCTTCCACCCTATAGTTTTCCTGCTGCAACATTGTTTCTCTTGTCCTTAGGATTGTTTCTTGGGTCCTCTGTGCGTTTCTAACAGAGGATTCTTTGCTGCCTTACAAAGGAGCTTGCTCTCTAGCTTGGATTCATTTGGTGTTTTTTAGGTGGAATTAAGAAGAATTTTAAGAAAAGTGATTAATAGCTCAGGCTGGTCTTAGTGCAGCTACATGCTCAGTAACTCTTCCATGGAAAACAGTGGCATTTGGATTGCCCTAAACAAAACTAGTGTTGGAAAAAGCACTGTAAAATTAAATGAACTACACATACAGAAAATCAAATGTGCGTTCAGGTGAAGCATGGTCTCGATTGGTCGTGGACTGCATAAATGGGTCTTTCAGATGTTCTCTAGTTAGATACAAGTTTTTGTAATTTTGGAGGTGGAGACTCTGTTGTGGTGCTGCCAGACTACTTAGTAATGAAATTATCTGATTGTTTCTTTAGTATGTTTAATCTGTTTTAAATTGGCACAAAGATGACAGATCTGTGTTCCCAACAATGGTTTTGGAGGTTTTTGCTCAGAAAAACAATTATTATACCTTCATTAAATGTAGTGAAATTACTGAAGATTTGTCCATCCTTACAGATGGATGTCTGAACATATCTGTAATGGTAAGTTTTCTGGGCTTATTTGACTTGTCAGTTCAGAAAATTGTCTTTTACTAATGACTAAATGTAGAAGTGCCTTTATCCCAAGGATAATGAATTACAATTCTGTTGAACAAACAGAAGTGGGGATCATAAAAGCTGAGTAGAAAGAAGTTACATAAAGGTACCCTTTGATTCCACTAACGTTTTGCATCTTTTAGTTCTGCATGGGACTGGCTAGTAGTCCTAACCGTGTTTGTTTTTTCTTCCCTTCTAGCAAGTGAAGATTCCATACTGAAATGAACAAAAGTTTTGATTTGAATTTCACACATGGAAATACATGGCTACGCTCTGAACTGTCCAGTGGTTTTTGAACTCTGCATGACATTCTATCAATAAAGTACTTACTACACTTCAGGTGTATTTCTCAAGTGAATTGTACAGAGCACCAGCAGAAATACTTACAGAATGTGACAGGAAGCATCTGTCATGATCTGGCCATGGCTGCAGCTGAAACCCCGCACTATGTTCCTCTGGTAATAGCTAGTCACTACACCTGTAACTCATAGGTGATGTTTGCGATCAGAAAATACATAACAATTTAATATATGTGGGAAGGTGGGGGAGATGGGTGAGTTACTAAGGGCCTGAACCTCTTAATTAAATGGCTTGACTGGGGAATTTCATAGAATGTTAAGAGCTTGGAATGGACCTTCACCTAGTCCAAACCCCACTGCTGTGGGCAGGGATACCTCCTACTAGACCAGGTTGCTCAAGGCCTTGTCCAACTGGCCTTGAACCAGTGCCACTACCATGGGCATCCACAACTTCCCTGGCAGCCTGTCCAGTGTTTTAACACCCTCGGAGTGCTGGTCACGTGCCTTGTGCAGTCCAGGATTCTGGGCTGTGATCCTACTTTACCAGGTCATGCTGAGTTTTTCAGCAGTCGTCACCTCCAAGTCCTCAGCAGAGTTGCCCTTAATCACGTCTCCACTAACCTGTAGTTGAGCCTGGGATTGCTGGGACACAGATGTAGGACCTTGCACTTCACTTTGTTGAATTTCATGAGGTTCTCCTCAGCCCACCTCTCAAGCCTGTCCAGGTACCTCTGGATGGCATCCCTTCCCAAGCCTGTCCAGGTACCTCTGGATGACATCCCTTCCCTCCGTTGCACCGCACAGTTTGGTTTTGTCAGTGAACTTGCTGAGGGTTCACTCAACCCCATTGTCTGTGTCACCAAAAAAGACATTGAACAGTGTTGGCCTCAACACTGGCCCGTGAGGGACACAACTCATCACTGTTCTCCATGTGGACAGTGACCCGTTGACCACAACTCTTTTAATTGGAGCCCTCCAGCCAGTTCTTTGTGCACTGAGTGATCCTTCAGTAAATTCAGTCTCTCGAATTTGAGGACCTGTGGGACAGTGTCAAATGTTTTGCCTATGTCCAGGCAAATGATGCCAGTTGCTCTGCCTCGTGCATCAAGGCTGTAGGCCCATCATAGAAGGTCACCAAATTTGTCAGGTGTCACTTGCCCTTCAAAACACCATGTTGGCTGTTACCAATCACTTCTTTGTTTTCCGTGTTCCTTAGCTTAGTTTCAAGGAGAATCTGATCCATGATCTTGCCTGGCACAGAGGTGACTGGGCTGTAGTTCCTCAGGTCTTCTGGTTTCACCTTTATAAGAATGGGGGTTACATTTCCCTTTTTCCAGTTGTCAGGAACTTCACATGACTGCCACAGCTTTTCAATAATGATGGATAGCAGCAACTGCCAACTCCTTTGGGGCTTGCAGATGAATTTCATCAGGTCCCGTGGATTTGCACAAATTCAGGTTCCTTAGATGGTCTCAAACTTAATCCTCTGCTACAGAGGCCTAGGGTCTTCATTCTCCCTGCATTTGCCTGTCCTGACTTGGGCAACGTGGCTGGAGGACTTGCCATTGGAGACTGAGGCATAGAAGCTGTTGAGAACTTCAGCCTTCTGAGAAAATTTTCTGTCATTTTTTTTTAGCTTTGCTATCACAGTGAGTTATTGAACAATTCTACTACATGACAGGGCAGTCAGATTTGAGTCTGACTTGTCAAGATTTGTGACTTGAGAAATTGGTGCTGACTCACTAGTCAGATGTTTCTAAACAGTACAAATGGTCAGATGTTGTTCCTCAAGACTAAGAACAAATTACAGCCAGACTGTATTTTATCTCTTTTAAAAGAAGTGACTGTCTTTGCATCCTGACTACACAGGAGAGGTGTGCCACCCTTTCCATTACAGTCCTCAAACCTGGCCAGGCAAAGAGAAGGGTTCAAGTCTCTTTATAGCCATCCCAGAGTGAACAAATTGCTCCTCTGCCACCACATTCTGGCCAGGCAATGGTTCAAGCCAAAAAATGGCCAATGCTGAACAGCTGTATCAAATTTAACACTATTTGCAGCAAGGCCCAGGTACCTGTGAACAATAAAAAAAAATCTTACAATGTCACCTAGGAAAGTTACCACACAAAACAAGAGGGCCAATTGAATTAACTAATGGTTGTCTTCAGCTGAGGGAGATTCTGGGAAAGACAGCCTTGTACTCAGAGGCGTGCACCTAAAGGACTGCATGCAGGACACATGAGTTTTGACAAGTACAGAGAAAATTCTGACAATGAGGGCACATGAGTTTTGATAAGTACAGAGAAAATTCTGACAATGAGGGCGATCAGACTTTTGACAAGAGTCCTGAGATAATTTTTGTTTGCTTCTGTGACAGGCTGGATTGCTCAGTTTCATACACATCTTGTGAATAGGATTCACATAAGTATTTGGCTCAAAGGCTTCTTTGTTTTCTTTGATAAAACACATAGAGAAGAGAGTGGCAAATCCATGGAAAGTAAAGGTAATCTCTAACTGTACAAGCAACTTTGGAAGCAGTCATCCAAAGGTGGAAAAGGAAAGAATTTGACTGCACTTGCAGCAGACTAAAAGTATTTTCCTGTTAGAGTAGTATTGTGGAATGGTGGTTTCCTGCCCAGTATGTGACTGACGTGTTTGCACCCAGTCTTTAGCCACTGCAATTATGGTAAAGCTCATGAAATTGCCTCTAGAAGAAGGGAGGAATGTGAGAATGGACTGCAGATACATCTAAAGATTGCTGCAGAAAGGATGAGCATAAATTCTTTTCTAGACTGCTAGAGAGAGAAGAAAAAAATCCGTGAATGTGTTAAATGAGCCCTTGATAATTATCTGCTGTCACTGAGAAATGAGTGAGGCCAGTTCTTGGTGACATCACTGTGATGCCTTAAAGGGTATGCTTAATATTTTGGAGAATTCATTCAGCTAGGTAGCTGGATAACTTGGAATATTAAGGGCCAGAAGAGCCTGTGTTCCAGTGTTTCCTGTGTTTGCATTCTTGTGGGTAGGTAAGTGGGATATAAGACAAAACATAGAGGTAGGCTTCCAGGCCTACAAGGGGCTCGACATAGGTGGGGTTAGGTAAAAAGGGACCATCCTGTTGGATGTTTAGGGGACATAGTAGTAAGATGGACTTTAGTTGGATAGTATGGAGGAAGGGCAGTCTGTTATAAAAATGAACAGATTGTTATGATTTCATCTTTGGATCACTGAACATCACCAGTAAAGCTGTACTCTCCCTTCACCTCTGCAAACGACGTGTTTGTGTTATTTATCTGTTTCAGGCAACAACTGGATACCAAGGTCTACATTTGTCTGCCAACTTGATGAAGTTGTATTTGGTAATGGATTTTGAGATAATTGGAAATAAGTACTGTGAACTTTAGCCTGAAGCTTCTGCAACCCTCAAGCCGCAAGTAATTTTCAATTTGTTGAAAGATGCAGAGAAAAAAGCAGGAAAAACGGCATCCCGACCTCAGGTAGAATTACACAAGTGCGAGGGTGTCAGGGAATGAAACAAGTAGGGAGAAGAGGAGTCTGATAGCTCAAATACTTGTCAAAAGGCAACATTTTCTTAGAAAGATTTAAAAACTGATGCAAAAAGTCAACCTGAGATCGGTTGTCCAAGAATGGAAAGGTGAGGAGAGAAGCAATGAGAAAAGAGTGTGAGAGAGAAGACCCCTTGTGTTTGTTCTGTAGTCTAAAAATTGCTACATACACTTTTTCTTCTGATGGAACTTCATTGGTCTGACTCCTCAGTGCTCTGCCGCTTCTTTAGGGAGAGTTGAATGTTTTTCTACTGAATGAATGTTCTGAATGTTTTTCCACTGAATGTTCTGCATGTTTTTCCTAACCCTAAATTCTTGTGGAAGTAGAAGAGGTGCAGAGAAAAAAGATCTTCCTCTTGCAAACATTTATGATAGATGATGCGAGCCACATTCAGCCCAGATAGCAACAAAGTCTTCAATCTAGTACTCTCCGGGCTTTCACAGAGCTTTTCTTACACAGGTCTTGGATGGAGCTGCTGGTAGGACAAAGCCACTCTACTGACTGCCAAGACACACAACCCATCTACCTAGAGGGTGAAGCTGGGATACATATCCACCTTGTGGTGTTCAGTACCATCTCTTTCTTTGAAGAATTGTGTGGACGCTGAGTTGTTCCTGTGTTGGTTTCCTAGGAAGAGAGGAGCACTTCCCAGCCTTAGCTGGAGTCAAATCATGCTCAATTGGGAAAATAGGGCCACAGTTTCTCCACTTTCCCTGGCAGTTTTTCCCCCCCTGTCTGGCATAACTGCTACCCTCATAGCTCCACCAGCATCAGAGGCCTTGTACATGGTCCCACATCTCGGACATGCCAGGTCAGGCATTTCCTCTTACAACCCAGCAGCAGGCTAGGCTCCAATAGAAGGAACACCTGAAGTGCCCCCACATGCTCTTTTTCAGTAGCGAAGATGACCCGTCTAGTGTCAGTTTGCCCTGCCCCTTCCATCAGGGACAGCAAATGATGGCCAAGCTACAGGACTAAAAATCCCTTTCTTACTCAGCCAAGCATCTTCTCCTGCATGGAGGGAATATTTATGCTCCATCCCCGAGCTCCTCTCTGAGAAAGCTCTCCTGGCAATCTCATAGGGATATTAATTTTCCTACCCACCACCACTGCCACCTTTTTGACCAAGAATGGAAGTCAATATGCATTGCCTGCTTCAGTAAGGCATTTACAAAACAGGTCCCCTCTTGTCTCCCAGTGGACTTGAGAGCTGCATAAAGCCAGAGGTGAAAACACTTCCCTGGAATGTAGACAAATACACCATAAGCAGAGCTGAATTCTCTACAGCCCTCAATAGTTATCTAATCCGCAGACCTTTCCTGAGTTGTGTTGCAATTACATAAATTTCTTTCAGGTCTGGTGTTATGACCCACTTCTGAGGCAGGGTAACTGAAGTTCTTGTTAACAGTTCCCTTGAGGTGGATTAGAGTGAAGCCATACTAAATGACTGGTATGTATATATGAGGTGGGTTTATTTTAAAATAATTTTATTGCAGCAGAAAGGAGGTCTGTAGCCCTTTTGCTGCTTTTCTACAAAAAATGTAAAAATACCACAAAGAAAATATGTAAGGAGAGAAACAAAAGGAAAGGACAAATGTAAATAGTTGAGAGAAAAGGTATCACCACCTGTGAATCCAGCGTCAATACTTGCTCATTTCAATTTTGACGTCCATGGTCAGAGTGATGGTCACAGTCTTGATTTGTGGGTGGTGGAGGCCCATGCAACAAAGAGTTCAATGGATTATATATGTTCACGCCTATGTGGGAAGGGCCCTATACCTTTCCTGGGAAGGGGTTTTACATTGTCTGATGCAACACTGTGGAAATGAGTCAGGAGGGCACTTAGAGGGGCTTTGATATGGCTATTGTTTGGCCCTGCTTCTCAGGACTGCGTAGTTGTGGCAGTTGTGCCTTATCAGAAGGGGGGAATACCCTCAGGCTTACATGTGAACATCCCGGTACCTCCCCTAGGGGGAGAATTTTACACTCAGATGCGGTTGTGCCTTATCAAGAGGAAGAAAATTTGCATGATAAAAGACATTTCTCATCTTCTCAGGATCTGCTTCTGCTTCATATCGGCCTTTTCCCTTGTCTGATGTAAAAACATTTTGTTTTAGACATCAGACCCAGGTTATCATGGAAAAGATAGATCAAAGGATTTAACCTGCTCATTCAAGTAAAGTTCAGGTCATTACACCTGGGAAAATGGTAGACAGGTCTGTTTCTTGGCCCTTCCCTTCTCCATGCCCAATAGTGCTCCCAGCTGCTAAGGAGAACACTGCAGGCAGGAATTATGCTAGCTTTCACCCGCATCTGACTGTTTAATATCTCCAGTGAGAAGTGAATTGCGAGTGGTGTGGTGTGGTGCAACAAGAAACATTTGTTAGGGGATTGCTGACCTGAAAGGACAGTGTTCCCAGTCTTCTGGCAAAGTGACTATGTGGTTAGATGATACCATTTTCAGAAAAAGAAAAAAAAATATTATCACCTGGCCTATGTAGTATGAGAAACTCAGTGTTCTCCTCAGGCATTTAGCCTGTGTTAAGTAGTGGGAGTAAGAGCAGGGAAGGCTGCCCAGAGCTCAAGGCTGTACATCCTGTGGCTGGACATGACCTATGTGTCAGAACTGAAGACAGTCAGAGCAGCTGATGAAGCATCTCTTCAAAGTGTCTGAGCAGCAAAGAGTTTCCTTCCACCAGCCATTTCTTTCTGAAGCATTGTATTTTGCCATCCGTGCTTTCCCTGGATGAGGCAGCCAGGGAGTCAAGGGGCTGGGGACTGTCAGATTACAGCTGTCTGTTGTCCCACCAGTCCTTTCATCACACACTGTCCCTCCTCTCAGCTCCACATATTGCTTGCCTATGGACTTGAAAGGGGTATTTCTACCTCTCATCACAGGTCCTTCTCCTCAAAGGAAAAGTTACTGGTGTCTGTCCAGCAGGGATGCAACATCTATGCAGAACACAGGCAAGAACTGTGCAGTCCCTGAGAATAAGCTGCAGGGAAAAAAACTTGCCTATGGATTGTATCCTATCAGAAACAGATATAAATCATGGTAGGGAAAAAAGGAAAATGAAAGGTCTTGCCTTGTTTCCCTTATTGCAATCTGATTGCTTCATGTGGCTTCCCACAGTAATGAGAGGCTGCATACAGCAAGGATGCATGAACACTGACTGACAAAAATGGTCTGAAAAAATAGCCATGTGTGCTCTGCCTGGGCTGCTGAAGGTGCCACAAGCAGATAGAAGAACAGAAGAAGAGGGACACAGGAGATTGTTGTGGAGACAGCAGGGAGACTTGCCGTGTTTGAAGGTGTAGCTTCCTGCAACGAGATCTCCACTGCAGTGTGACTCTTGGGCTGTCCTTTTCAGAGACCCTATTACTCACACAGAAATGGTCCACCCTGCGAAATAGCCTCCTCCACTGGCACCCCATCCTGTGTGTCCCCCCCCTCTGCAAGTGTGCATGGTCCCTTTTGGAAATACATGGCAGCATGCCCACCACAATGCTGTGTGGGACAAGCTGTGCTCCCATGTGCATGTAGGCAGACGGGGCACTGAAACCCACAGTTCTAGGTCCTGCCAGCACTGCTGGGTGTGCTGGGCAGGCACCCCATGCTCCTTGTGTGAGAAGCCCTACTGAAGCTGCCTGCAGTACTCAGAGTACTTCACATAGGGCAGAAATATTAATTTCCAGAATTTATTTCACACAAAACATTTGAGCACATAAGGAGCTTTTCTTAGCATTTAAGTGTACAATCTCTTGTGGTCATCTTCAAAAGCCCACTGCTTTCCATTCTGCAATAAAATAACTTTGTGGCATTTTTTCCACTAAACAACAACAATAACAACAAAATTGACTTCATCTGCCGTATGATAAAAGATTCCTACATGGTTCTCTGGTCTTGTGGGACCCTACCTGGAGTACTGCATCCAGCTCTGGTGCCTCCAATCTAAGAAGTACATGAAAAAGCTGAAGCAAGTCTGGAGGAGGGCCACAAAGAGAGCTAGAGTACCTGCCCTATGAATACAGCCTGAGAAAGTTAGGGCTGTTCAGTTTGGAGAAGGTTGCATGTAGACCTCATAGCAACCTCATAGTATCTGAAGGGGACCTACAGTGAAGCTGGAAAGAGACTCTTTTTTAGGAACTGTAGTGATAAGACAAGGAGTCACGGGTACAAATTGGAAGAGGGGAAATTTAGGTTAAGTATCAGGAACATACCTTTACTGTGTAAGACTGGAATGGGTTGCCCAAGGAGGTTGTGGATGCCCATGGTAGTGACAGCACTCAAGGCCAGGTTGAACAAGGCCTTGAGTAACCTGATCTAGTGGGAGGGATCTAGTGGGAGGTATCCCTGCCCATAGCAGTGGGGGATGGGACTAGGTGATCTTGAAGGTCCATTCCAACCCCTTAATGTTCTATGATTCTGTGGTTTTTAATGAAACTGAGACATGTAACATGGAGTCGTTACTAATGGCATATTTGACTTTCATGCAAGTGGACAAGTTTCTGTATTTTCCCAGAAGACAAATTGCCTCTCATGGAATTGCTGCATAGTGATAGAGGATTACATTTTGCTTACTTTACTGAGACATAGATAAATAATCACCAGGTACTAACATAGCTCTAGTTTTCCTTTTACTTGTTGTATTTTTGTGGTGCAAAGTAAGATACTGAATGGTAAAGCCATGAAAGGTTGAAAGAATAATAGAAGAAGAATATCCCCAGCAAAACAGATCTCCAAACTGTTTAAAAAAAGAAAGAGAGAGAAAGAGAGAGAGAGGAGAAAGTGTCTCTACTGCTACAGGAGTGTAATTGAATGTTCTAATAAATTTGCATGAATAAAGATTAAAACTAATCTTTATCTGCACTAAAAGAGTATTAGTCATCAGTCACAAGTCTGGAGGGGAATCTAAAAACCAGACATCTCAAAACAGGATGAGGAAAGGAAAGAGGGGTTGGTTCTGATCAACTGTATTAAATAACTGCCATGAGGCAAAACAGAATAAGTTTAGGTTGCCACAATTCAGTTTGCTTGGTTAACTGTAAGTGGAACTATAATGGGTAACTCTGTCTTCTTAAAATCGTGTGTGAAAGAGCAAAGCCTCTGTTAGCACATAGTCTGGATCCTTCTCTTGAAGAAGGCAGCTACTGGGTGTTGCATGAATGGCTCCATGCTTTGGAATAGACCAATTCTTGAAGTGAGTGCAGAACTGTTATCTGCCCAAGTGTTTCTTGGATTTATATGGAATTGCAGTATTTTTGAGCAGTTCAAATGTTTACTATGGTGACTTTTCATGCTTTATCCTTACCCTCAGATTTGTTTCTGATATCCTGACAGATATAGGCTTAGATATGATAAATTTGGCTCTTTTTTTGTTTTCCTACTCTTCAGGCTATGGTAGCGTATGTTGTCAGTCTCATAGTGCTGTACAGAGTAGGACTATCCCCATCATCTTTGGGGTAAGAAGTGTTTCAGTGCAGGAGAAACGCTCTTCCAGAATCTCGCATCCTGATTTTTTGGACCAAATGTTCTTCTGACTTCCTATATGCCATCTGATATCAGATGTATTAAATGAAGCAAGAGACAAGACAGAACTGGCTCCTTACCATCAGGAAGAGATGCAATTAAGGCAAACAAGATCTAGCCCTTTCCTTGTTGATTATAAGCCTAATAAATTATCAAAGCCATCCAATGAGGAATGTATTTGTATGACATGATTGCTTTTTTTTTTTTTCCTTAAATGCAGGCATTCTCATTTTGGGTGGCATATATTGCATTGATAATATGTCTAAAGTATGCTACAGGTTTTGGAAGCTGGAGCCGTTCCTCCGTTACAGGTTATTTCACCTGTCATATAAAAAAGAAACATAGAATTAGAGACACAGTCATAAATTTTCTTCTCATTCAGTTTTTCAGGACATTTATGTTAACCAGTGATCAGTGTAGGTCATATTGTGCCTAGAAGTGCCTGCTGTGCAGTATAATTGTACATGTAAGGTTGCTTGGAAAGAGTATTTTAGAGTTAGTAGAAATCTTCCTCACTTGAATATCAATCATTTGTTCAGAAAATAATTATTCAGAAACTTTCCAAATTATAGTTAAAGCACTTACTTTTGATATTTTTACATTAACTACTGTGAGTTAAACTGAGGTAAGATATCTAGACAACTCTAATAATTTCTGAACTGTGTCATTTGAGGAATATCCACATCATGGGCTGTTACAATTTTGGTCTGGTTTGGAATAAAAAGAGAGTTCAGACATAATCTCTGTGGAGTGGAGGCACCAAATTCTGGTAGATATTCAATCAGACATTTGGGACAGGCCAGGAGAGCCTTCTGCTTACACATTTTTGAAAGTCAAACAAATCCTCAGGCTATCAAGCAAGCTTTCACCCAATACCAAGTACAGCCAATGAATTTCAGTACTACACAAGATGGGGCCACAGAAAAAGAAAAACAAGTGTGACCAAAATATATATTAGGTAATACCACTGCTGCTTGCCTCTAGGTAGTACCTAATCTGGGCTATAAATGGGATGAAATATTATTCCTCAAGTGTTTCCCCTAGAACTGTGTTAACTTTTCTTACCTTCTGCTTCATGAACTGTGGGAAAGCACAGAGGCCACAGTCCCTGTGCAAGAAGGATGTTTCTCTGCTGTTTTCCAGAGACAGCAAACTCCTTTCTGCTGACCTCAGCTACATGGAACTTGTGCTGAATGTATTTCATTAGTTTCTCAGACACTAGTTCTTGGGCATTTAAGCAGGTGTCCTTTTCCACAGCCAGTCATGGTGTCAGATTTTAAGACAAGGTGCCTTCAGCCTTGCCAGTGAACCAAATTTAGGAAGCTTGTTCTGGACATCTTACTCTGCCATGTCAGCAAATCTTGCTGCAGATCTGTGAGAGTATTGCGTAAGTATGTTTTCAAGTTTAGAATGTAAAGCTAATTACAATTTCTGACCTTTCTTTGCAGCCATTCTTTCTTCCTCTTTTTTCTTCTCTTCCTCCAGAGCTTTCATTTTTGCATCATACTCATCAGCACGGGTCTTCCACTCATTTCTGTTGTTCAGCAGGCCATCAAGCATAGGCTGAATTTCCTCATGGAAACGTGAAAATTCCTAATCAAAACACACCTGTCAGCACAGTGCAATGCAGAGGTAGTGCTTGTCAGTCATGTCACTTAACAGACCCTCATGCCTCACCTCCGAAGCTGACTTACGCAGAGAAAGTATTATTGGCACAAAGAAGCACCATGTTGCAATGCCTCACAGAGGGGCAGATGTTGCCTCCTCTGCCTGTCCCTCTCCCCATGATGGGTGTTTTTGCACCAGGACTCAGTCACTTGGGATTTGAAACCCTATTGAGAAGGATGGGGTGTGCAAGGGTGCACTTTGCTCACCTTATAGACGAACGTGCACACGAAGTCAATGAAACCCACTTGAAGCTTTGGAAGCTCAGCAGCTTTCCTTCGGTCCATCATGGGCTGTGAGAGGACACAAGTTCACCATGATCTATGAGAACACTCAAAGAAAAACACACCTCTGTTTTCTCCCCAAAACTGCCTTGTTGTGTCAGCTTGGCAGTTCTGTCATGCTGTTCATAAAGACTGTCCATCACAGCCTCTGCTGCAGAGGACTGAAGAGGGTTCATTCTCTTTTCCATTTTAATGGAAATTTTAGACAGCGCTTTGAGTGTCTGTGAATGAGGAAGAAGACAGAGAGTTTTTCCCATGTGCTGCTCAAACAGATACCTCAGGGAAGATTAATGTTATTAAAGTGCTGAAGAGGTTCTCAATTCTCTAAAACATAACTGCACATGAAATTATACTCTTATAAGACCTTGTTGATTCTATATTATTTGTAATGCCACTGTGGATAGTGGGGGTGTATGAAAATCTACTTAGATAAAACCCAAACCACACAGGTGGATGCTCCACCAAGGGATGACTACTGGCTCTTTCAAGGCCAAGTTTAACTGTTTGTTAAAAAAAAATGCCCCTCCATTTACCAGAAATAATTTCTTGGCTCTATGGAGTTTGTATTTGCAGTTTTTATCAGAAACTCTGCTTTCTTCTCTGACTCATCTTTTTAATTTTCCATTTTTTTTTCTATAAAGGACCAGCACAAAGTTTCCAGGGGGACTCCACTCCTTGATAATTTACAGTCACTGAACCCATCTAACTATATGAAGGGCTGGACAAGAGTCACTGGGCAATGTCAGAGAAGTTTTTCAGTAGTTGAATACACACTTTTCCAATGACTTTTGGCAGGCATGGTGATTTCAGGCAGACTCACAGCACTATGAGAGCAGCATTACTTGTAGCAAATCTCTGCTGAGACTTGTTCTCTGAAATGAACTGCCTGGCTCTCACGTGGTACTTACAATAGGCTGTTGCTGAAGGACACTTATTTCTAAGTCTCCTTGCTCCCAGAATTCAGCTGCTACCAGTAGAGCTACCTGTGTTGACAAGGAGAGAGAAAGAAAAGTCAGCACTAATTTCACCCTCAATAACTTGCAGTGCTTCAGGTCTCCACCATGAAGTAAATCTTACTTCTAACCCTTCTGTTTCTTTATGTCCAACCCTAGCCCTACTCTTTCTCCTGGGAAGGGCAGCTGTGGAAATAGGATTGCACCCGTGTAGTGACAGCTCAACAGCCTTATTTTATTGGATCTCATTATTCTGCTGCTCACCTATGAAGAAACATTTCCAATGTGTTCCCCTTGAGGATTTGCCTATTGATCACCCTTTGTCTTCCTATAACATTTTTCTTTGTTGCTCTTTCTTCATGCTGAACAGGAAGGTAAGTTTTATCTCTTTTACCCTTCTTTCAATTTTAGTGTTTTTTTACTTAGCAATTGCCCAAGTACAGTTCCTTTCAAAAGGAAGTCAAACAACTGATCAAACAGGAGGTATTGCTGTAATAAAACTAAGACATACGTTACATGCAAAAAAACCTCACTGTAATGCAAAAATCTAAATCATTGAATTTCTTTTTCTTTTATATTTTTTTGATAAATATGAATTTTGTGTGAAACTCGCAACTATAATCTGAAAGACTAATTAATCCATCAAAACTGTAGCTATTCCTTTTGGTAACTCTGGTAAGGAGACTGATTGATCTTCTGGGCAGCTTAGTAGATTGCTTTACTTAGAAGTATAAAATACAGAAATCTAACATTATATCAAGCACCTGACCTTACTCTGGACTTCCCAAGGCTTTGTAATTGCTGACAAGTCACAGGCAGTCATCATCATGGCCCTAAAAACAGGAAAGAAGTTAATTTATTCTCTGCAGCCTGCACCCTACTTCTTGCAGGTCCAGGGTCCGCATTCCCCATTACTGTGTAAGGTATCCCCTCGTCCCTGCTGAAGTGATAGATAAAGAAATACCTCTTGCTGTAGCAGCCTTGGTTCTGACTGGGACACTGATCAAGGATTTCTCTCTTAATTAGAACTAAATTGTAATGAGAAACTGCTTCCTTTTGGCACTAGGATGTTTGCTGCTTTAGTCATTGCTGGGCTGAACTTCTTGACTTTGGAGTGACATCTTTGGCTCTCTCATGGATGTATAATAGTGTGCAGACTGCAGTGAGATTATGAGTGCACTTCATTGAGAAGTTGAGCATCTTGTAAAGCATCTGGTGAGTCACAATAACAGCAATGTGGAACTTGGATTGGTTGCTACTGGGAAGAACAGCTAATGGATTGGGTGTTCCTGCTTGTGTCTACAGGCCTTAGAGAGGCCTGGTAAAAGTATATAGCCAGAAGGGATCGTGCATCACCTTAGGAATACATGACCAGACTCATTTGGATGAAGAACCACTTCTAGTATTTTTTTTCCATTTTTTTTTCCCTGCTTCTTCAGAAGACCAAATATGAGTGGACAGTAATATATCATGTGCCGATTTTGTGCTAAATACGGCCAAAGCATGTCCAGGTGTCCACACGACTAACCTTTCCAGAGCCGATTACTCACATGACAACCTCTTTCTTTGTTGTTTCCAGAGACAGGTATTCAGTCCAGGCAGTCACACTATCATATGTCTTAGACTCATCAACGATCTTTTGAAACATTGTTCTCTTTCTTTGAGGTTAAAACAAAAAACCAAAAAAAAAAAAAAAAGGAAAAATCTATGAAACAAGTGAACAAATATGTTAAAACCATAATCCTCCCTGTTACTGATAACCTTTCCAGGAGGTTTTCCAGTAGTTGTTCTCCTGGCACTTAGATGCTTAAGGAAGCCCCCAGTGAAGCCAAGGACCATCATCTGCTTCTCTTAAGCAGTGGAAACTATTGTAAATGCCTTAAAAATAAATGTTGTGTTGAGACATGAGCAGGGCCTTGGAAATATGTACAGCTACAAGTTACATCAGCTGAGAAATGCTTCTGCCTTTGTGGGTAACACAAGAAGCTTTTTTCCTGAATGTTAAGCAAACTGCAGAAACCTGGAGCTGGCTGGAGTATTTTTAAAGCTACCTGTAAAAAACAAGTGTTTTTATATACTTAGTCAGGTATTGTAAATATATGTAGGGAATTCTGAGGAACGGTTTACCCATGTTTTGAGTGGCATAAAATCTGGAGAAGCCTGATGTTTCAATGCTAGCAGAGAAGACAGCCCACATCACAAAACAGCTTGCATGTGTTCTATCCACATCAATATTCCTGGATCTTAACCAAGATTATGCTTGCAGTTCATGGACCAAGGAAGACAAGGACCAGTTTGTTCCTAACCAGTGAGGGAGTGGTGGTGTATGCTCCCATGTAGACATTGTACCTTCAGAGTAAGAGTTCTGGGTATTTGAATCTCCCTCAAATTCCTCTTTTGTGGACTGTTTTTATTTTGCATAATGATACTGCTGTACAAAGCATAGAGACAGTCTCTGCTCTGAACACAGTATTTTGAAAGCTCCTTGCTAATTAGGACGTCATATGTCATTGAATTTCAGCCTTATGTCACAGAAAGTTAGTGCACATTGCTCCAAGATATTTGGCTTTTGGGTGTTAAATAGACTGTGAGCTGGATATTCATCTAAAATGGGCTACTTGTTATTGGTGTTGTGCTGCTCTCACAGAGAAATTAGTGTAGCCTGTGCCAGACCATTTGTAATTTGTGAGTATTTTCAGTGCTGAAGTGCTAGGTAAAAAAATAACCCACAACCAAAACCAAGATAAAACCTGACATCTCTTTCCACTAGGGGATCACATAACCCTGCCTCGTTGGAAATAGCGGGTTAAAAAGTCACACATACGATTAAATTGAGTAGAAGTTTGAAATTCTTTTGAGTAATTTGAGTTCTCCCACCAGCTCTGAGGTCAATATTAAAGGCAGCCTCCCAGAGCCAGAGTCTATGAAGTGGACTGCTGTACAGGTGAGGAGCTTTCAGAGAAAAGTGCCACATTTGGCCTTTGTAAAGTGTCAGCTGCTTTCTGCCCTTCACATACAGTGTTTGTGACTGACTTACTTGAAGTAGAGTGCCAGGTCTGTTGCTATAATGGCAATTTCCATCAGGTGAATCATGTGCTCATGCTGTCTGCGATTAAGGTTCTGACATATATTCAGTGACTGAAAAGCAAAGGAAAGAGAGCTGCAAAATCTGAGCACTGTGTTGTTATGAGTTCCTGGACACCTCCCTTTCCCAAATGTGTTCACTTTTTTTTTTTTTCCCTTGTAACATCTTCAGCTTTCTCCCCTAATGTGCAAAGGTTGTGAGTGCCATTCACCGTATGTGTGTGGCTGGTTTCTCCTTTTGTTACACAGTGTGTACTCAAACCCCATTCCCTGACCCCAGTACAAATTTTCCTGAAATTAAAAGTTAGCTGTGGGAATATGTCAGCCCTCTAAAATTGGCTACAGGAGAACAATCCTGTATTTAACATATTCCTATGGGGATATTGATGTGGTTTCTGAAGAAATCAAGTCATACATTTAAGGAAGCCTATGTGTTTTGGTCCTGGGTGAGCATTGAATACCTGAGGACTGAGGCAGCTACAGTTTCTCAGTATCCAAGGCAGAGAAAGGTCTTGTGCTGACAGCTCTCTTACTAATGAAAAACTTCCCTATAAGTAAATCATTCATGTCCTTAAATTACAGTTTATTACGAACCTCCTCAGAGAGCAAGAATTTTCCAAATTCCAAGTGGTGTCTCTCTAAAATTGAGGATCCATGAAGCTTAGCTAATGGATTTTGAGATCTGGTTGCATAAAGGAAAAATTAAAGATGTTAGTGCAGCATTAAAAATAAAAACGTGTGTCTCATTTTATATTTAATTTTTGTCACACACAAGCCTTTTAAAAGGCTTAAGAGTAGTACTTTTCAGTGGCTAATGACTTCAGGCTAATAAAAGACTTTGTGACACTGCTTATTAACTGTTTGGACACTGTATAAAACAGTCTTTCAACTACAAATTCCATCTCAACTGTTGTTTATGACTGCACTGTAATTACTCAACTTAGTAAGCTTGTTTAATTCCTGAATTAAATATCTGTTGATATCTAGTAACAGGAACAAAAAAACCTGCAATCCTTGGACACCTTCCTTGCTGAAAAGCAAAGCCCTCTTGTATCAAAATCATGAGCCAGCTTCACTTAACATTTTCTCAAAGCTCCAGAAAACAGTAAGAGAGTGTTACCAGCAAACATTGCAGAAGGGCTGTGATCTGACACTACTTTAAATAGACAACAGAGTCGTGACTAGTCAACAAAATCATGCAGTTGTTTCTCTGTGGCTGAGAGAAGCTACCTGCTGAGACCAGCACTCTTGTAGGTGATTTGTTTCTGTAGGTGGCGAGGGCAGTGCTTTCTCCATAGATCACTTCCAGCAAAAACTAGTCATCTTATGCCCAGAAGGCCTCTGGTGGCATCTTGAGTCTCCTGTGACGCTCAGGATACTAAATGCCTTTGCTACACCTGTTCCACACTGTAATGGTAATCTAAGTTTCACTTTAACCAAAGGAGGTTTGCTAGGAGGTAAGAAAAGCTCCAGAGGGTCTCAGACAGTTTGCTGAAATTTCTGAGTTTCACCACTGTTCAAAGCATAAGCCCAAGTGCTGTAGCAAGCTGAAAAGCAAGGCAATTTGCAAAAGTGAGTTGTTACCCCTGTGAGTTATACTGAGCTCTACTGGAGGTCAGTGCTATCACAATCTGATTCCTCTCTATGTGAGAGCAACAGAAATTTATTTGAAGGGGTAAGAAAGAGCTTACTTCATTTGGTAAAGGTTGTTGGTTCCCCTGTGGTCAATATCATGGCACAGAGCAGCAGTTACCATTGCAAGGGCTTCGAGGTCAGTGTAGTAACGCTTCAGCTTGCCAGTCTGGAGGGAGAGAATTTAGATGCCATATGTTATCATTTCTTACAGAAAAAGGTACTGAGCTGTGACTGCTCTGTGCTGGGGATCCTTGACACAGTAGGGGAGAACTGAAAATACTTGTGAACCTAAGTGCAATACATGGTAGACTTAGATTAAAATGGGGAATTAGCTGGAAACAAAACATTTCAGACTCAGGTAGGCATACATGTAGTGTATATGTGCTTGATGCACTCCTGCAGTGTTGGCTACCTCCTGCTAGAGAAGCCTTGTGCTTTAGGGTTCCTTCAGGTTGTCATAAGCACCTCACCAGTCGCTGGACACAAAGTACTAGGTGAAGAGACTGCATCTTTCTAGGCAATGAGGTTTTCAAGTCGAATCACCCAAAGGATTGTTCAAGGCATAGTAGGCATAAGTCTGCTGCCAGATGTTTAGGCAGATTTATGGAACCTTCTGCACTTGTTCCTGTCTGGTCAATCCCTGGAGTGAAGCAGCAGTCAGACACTTATTTGTCTTACTGAGGTACCTTTTGCCCTCAGAGCCTGCGAGAAATGGAACTTGCCATGTTCACACTAGTGATAGACCTACACCTGTGTCCATCCTGCCTGGAAATGGAAAGCATGAGGTTGCCTCCATGCCAGCTAGCTAACTTCAGTCTGGCTCTTACTGTCATAATCTATTGGAAGAATGGAAGTCCTGTAGTCTCTCTCCTCTACTCTGCAGAAGGATTTAATCTCGAGTCCATTCAACACACCCGTACCTATGAGAATTAAAGCACTCCATTCGTTGGCCAGCACTGATCAAAAGTTTAAGTGTAATGCAAATGGAGGCTCATTTATCGGGACCTGTGCTAGGAGTGACACTCTTTTCCTACACCAGAATTCAAAGGTGGCCCTGTAAGTTTCCTAGGTGCACTAGAAAACCTGCTGTAAACAAAACTGTGCCACAAAATTGACCGGGGTGGAGTTACCTTACCATCAGGAGCGTGAACATGGTCTGTGCAACATTAAAGCCGTGACGCCAATTGTGATACGTTATCTTCCGGTAGCCTTTGCTGACGGAGTACACAAACCTTACCAGAACCTGCAATTAGGGGTTGGAAGCTGTAATATCATCAGGCATCCTTGACAGTGTTGTTAGAGTAAAACCTAGCAGAGAGCAAAATGGGACACTAAAATATAGCTCTATGTTTTCTAACCTTTTTTTTTCTTCTTTTGGTAAGAAAAGTAAAATCACAGAGATGCTTGTGGGATAACAAGATTCAGCACTGTCTAGGGGAAATGAGATTTCACTGTATATCTACTTAGATTTCATCTTACAGTTTGTGAATTTAATTAATTTTTGTGTTTCTCTAAGTTGTCACTCATAAGGTTTGTCTCTATCATCCTCCAATTTACTAAAGCTGAGATCTCTCTTCAAGACATGTGGATCCATAGATGTAGAGATGAGTGGCATTTATACCATCAAAACAATTACAATATTGGATGTTAAACAACGAACTGTTTTTTTCCCTCTGCATGCTACTTCTCCAAGTGTACTACATGTTGTAGCTATGCATGTTTTCTTATTAGAGAGCAAATTAATTATGAATGAGTATTCATTTCTTAAAATCTCAACTATTCAGGGTGGCAGCAAAAAGTGAATGCTTCTCACACCTGCATGAGGGGTTAGTCATTCTGGAGTAGATATTTTGAATACTTTTTGACATTGACATTCTACAAATCAGAAGCACATAAGTAATTCCCATTCACTTCCCTTTTATTTCCCATCTTGCCTTTATAGGATGAAAACTCTTCCTGCAGTTACATCCATATCCCACCAGATGGTAATAAACCTCACATGATGTTCTGAGAAATCCCTTGGGAAATAGTATTACTGCTGAAATGCCAGTTTCATGACTTTTACAGGGGCTTGAACTGTGGCAAAAGTTGTGAATTTGCACATCACGGGCTATGCGGGTCCTTGTCCCTACAGGGCCACACCATTCCTGTCGACAGCAGAAGGCATTACCCGTGCTATGCCTGGAAACTGGTTTAACATTGCTGCTTTGAGTGGCATTAGATACAGTAAGTGCAAGCAACTTTTTACGTGGTGTACCACCCATCTATAGAGACCACATAGCAAACCCACATCTCTGGTCAGCAGTGCAGAGCAGAAGAGTCCAGCTTTACACTGCAAAACCCTATGTAGAGACCAGTGGCTTTGAGAGGCAGTTTTCTGCCCTCAGAGGGGTAAGGGAGCTTGGGACACATACCCTCCTCCCTGCAAACCCCTGTGAACACAGCTGGCTGCTCTGTGAGCTGCACTGGGCAAACATAGGGACCTCAGCCACATGGTGAGTCTGTTGGCCACCTGAGACAGGAGATCCTGGGTTTTGCCAGCTCCTACCTCCTGTGGGATCTGGAACTTTTTCACCACTCCAAGCTCGTAGTACATCTGAATGCCACACTTCACCAGCTCTAGCTCGGTGCAGTCAAAAT
The DNA here is from genome assembly GCA_013399895.1 of Serilophus lunatus. Classification (NCBI taxonomy): domain Eukaryota; kingdom Metazoa; phylum Chordata; class Aves; order Passeriformes; family Eurylaimidae; genus Serilophus; species Serilophus lunatus. The sequence continues at coordinate 86,577 of VXBA01001416.1, read as the reverse complement.
CAGAGAACCTGAATTCATATATTTCAAACTTATTGGGCCCTGGGAGTTCTTCTTTCTGTAAGAGAGATGGGATGGTTTGTTCCTGTGCTACTTACATCATTCCTAGACTGTGCTTAGTAAAGCTTTATCAGTCTGATACTGCTGGGAACTTTTTCCTTTAGAATATAAATAAATAAATAGGCTGAAAAAAATTAATACATAATAATACATAAATAGGCTGAAATGCAGCTCTTTGTAATAACCCCGTTAATGGAGGGAGAGGGCAAATGAGTTTGGTCAAATGCGGGAAATATTGTTTGGTTTCTGTGAGTACTTGATTTGATGTAGTTTGAAGACTTGAAACAGGGGAAGACTTACAGCCCTCCTTAATTACTCTGGAGAACAAAATGTGACAGAAGCCAAGGTGGCTAATGTACTTCCAGATGGACTTGCAACCCCTTGAGATAAAGTGGCAGAGAGCACTGAGGGAGGGGCCTGGGGAAGGCACTTGCTGTACCATTGTAATGATAACCTCAAACCATTGCAGCAGGGGAAAGAAGGGCATGCTTTGCCTTCACCCTTCACCAGGTAACAGCATGCCAGCAATAGGAACTCTTCCCCATACCCACACCAACAATATTTGTTTGCCCAGGCTGCTTATTCCAGCAATGAATTGTTCTTACCAGAATGCTTGCCAGCTCCTCTTCCTCACACTCACTTGGCTCCTTTCCCAGTTTTTCTCGTGTTGGCTGCAAAGAGCATGAGTGCATTAGGCTGAAAACAGAACCCTATTTGAGTTTGCACTGAGCAGCTCTGGGACAAGGTAGGACAGCTGTCATAGGCAAAGTGTGTTTCTTTCCTGGGCCTTATTTCAATTTCTGATTTTTCAACACATTCTTCCTGGTAGTGTTCTCCCTCTATTGATTTTCTTGTATATTTCCCCTACTTGTAAATGTCCCCCTAGAGCCAGTGTCCCAGCTGGGTCCTCTAGCTTCATATCCTCTGCACTAAGGAGGCTCTGAAGAGTAAATCAGTTCCTCCTCCACCTCTACAGCCCTGCACTGAGTAGCACCTGTGTGAGCCCACCTCCAGGGCTGGCTTTGCTAAAGAAATTAGAAAGAACATAGAGAAGCAGGGTGCCAAGGTGGAAAGCAGACCACAGAGACAAAAGAAAGACTTGCTCTGCCACTGTGCATTGAGTAGGGTCCCAAGTGCTGCCACCACATTGTGGTGGCTGGAAGCATTTCTGTGAAATGTGAAACCTATGTCTGTGCCATAAGTCACTTGGATGTGTGCTGCACGTTGCAAGGCATTACCAGAATTTCCTGGATTTCATCCTTGTCACATTTCACGTGGTAGAGCACCATGTCCTGAGCAATGTCCTTCCGGTTCTCCAGCTTGTTCATCTTATCGTATGTGTCTGTATTGAGTACAGACCAACCCAGGAACTGTGTCAAGGACTTGGTGAGGGGAAAAGGGAGAAATGGTGAAATAACCAAAACATCTGTTCCTTAAACACACAGAAATATAACCCTGCATGATATAGTGTTAGAGAAACACAAGCTTCATTTTGGCCACAATTCTAGCAATGAGCAACTGTGTGTTTTCTCCCAGCTACAACTTGCTCCTCAGCAGAGTAGCTCCCCACCTGTTGTATCTGCCCAGGACTTCAGAGTCCACGTGCTGTGGAGGCTCAAGGACCCTCTGTCCAATTCTGCAAATAGAAAACTATTTCTGTGTTGCTGCAGGTGCTTCCATGACTGTGGAAAATCTGCTGTTACAATGGTGAGCAAAGTAGTCTCATCAACTCTCACATGTATTTACTCACACATTGCATTTGCTTTCAACTTGTTTGCAGTCCAGTGGCCAATNTTTTTTTTTTTTTTTTGATAAGAAAACCAATGAGGAAATCAAAGAAATCAAAGGAAATGTCCTGATTAATAGCAAGTGCCAAGAGCTGAATGTTTATATTGCATTGAAACTATCACAGGAGAATGTCTAAGCAGCAAGGGCCTTAATCACAGTTGCTGGTAGATTCAACAGCTGGCCTCGCTTTGTATTTTAGCTATTTAGACAATGTGTAATTTTCTGAGGGGCTTGGCCAGTCAGTGAGAGCCTGCTGCCAGGTATGTGAACACAGGTCAGAATTGTTACGTTGGCACATAGTAGCACTCATGGCTAGGTATCCAGTCCAAGAATGCTGAAACAAAACGATGTAAACACAGCAGGGTTTTCAAGACCAAACTCCCCCAGTGTGTCAAATAGTTGCTTTAAAAACTTTCAAGCTGATGTATAACACTTCTCTGAGCAACAGAGATACCAAGTTAGCTGCAAAACATTAGGGATGCTTCACAAGTGTACAATGAGCAACAGGGACCTCTTCAACTGCATGAATTGCTTCCAGCCACAGCAAGGAACTATACCTCCATGAGGGTTTCATCCTGTTCATCAAATGGCTTCCCATCTTTTCTGTTATAAAATGTGACAACACCAACAATTTCTTCCCTTTTATTCACTATTGGCATGGAGAGAACATTTTTGATAGTCCATCCTGATTCATCTAGAGGACCTTCCTTGAAACAAGAGCAAGAAGAAAGATATCATGTACTTAATGTGTTTTCTAAATACATCAGCACTCCCATTTTACATTAAGACTACAGGCAAAATAAGTATTTATATGCTTAATATTTACTCTATAATTCTGATATAAAAAATAAAGTAGAATCCTTGACAGAACCGGAAGCTTTCACGATACCTGAAAGTTAAACATCTCATCTGCAGCCGCATTCATGATGTTGCAAATCTAGGGGATTACACAAAAGAAAAGGTTTTATGATATGGGCAATGAGAAGTCTACCAAAACAACTGAATTGGTGAGAAAGCAGCATGAGTCTGACTTCACCTCAGAAAGACTTGAGGAATCCTGGGTTAAGTACTTACAAATCCACTCTCAGCCACATAGGCTGGTAGTCCAGTTACTAGTGCCCAGTGATCCGGGGTAGGATTTCTGAATGAAAGAGAAATGTGTAAGGGAAATGAAGGATACATGGTTACCGAAGAATGATCATGTAGCTGAACTGTATCCAGCTGATTGCATAATCCAAGCTTACATATTTCACCCTCGGTTCCTAAGGAGTCTTGTTAATTTCAAAGGAGATCCACATATACACATGAGGAAATACTTTTCCTTCAAGAATTCAGTACAAAATAGCTCATAAAATATCACAGTCTGCAGAGACTTAATAAGAAGTCATTCCTGGGCATGGGGGTAAAGTTTCAGACCTTTGACAAAGAGAAAGATAAAATGAAATTCCTGGATAAGGATGTCTGCCAGCCTGAACTTTGAACATTGCTGTATCTAAGCAATGGGGGCCTTTCTTGCAGAACATACACAGATGCAATGCAGTGTGACCAGAAGTGGGCAAAGCTCCTGTTATGTCAGATTTGTCTAAGGTGCCCAAGGGTCCTCTGAAAAATTTCAGTGGCAAGAAGAGAGAGCAGTTCTCAAAAAGAGAGTCTCCTGCTGTCAGGAGGGGAGGAAAAGCTGGAGGTATACTTGAGACGGGTTAGGGCTAGGAACCAATGGTTGGAGAAAAGCCAGTAAGTGGGTCCAAACAAGAGCATCCTGGTGAGCTCACCCACTGACACAGGAAAGACATGGAGGAGGAATAATGCCTCAGTCTGTCAAGGACAGTGGCAAAACTGCAGACAGTCAAGACAGCTCATTTCTGCATTTAAAAAGAATCACTGGTTGCAGTAAATTTTGGAGCCTGGCTTGCAAGTCATGGTCCTAGAGGAAATCTTTATCCTACAGACATATGAATTGAAGAAGCAACTTACATTCTGTCTCTCTTACTCAGTCTTCTGTTAGACCTTTGCATTTCTCCTCATGGATGTCATTAAATTTTGGGGAACTTTGGTTTTAGCTACACTCTGTGTCAGTACCTAGCATACAGGGAACAGACACTTACGGGATGACTTTAATGTCTTCTTTTCCATGCAATATATAATCAATGACCTTGTAAAAGACTATTTCCTACAGACAAAAAGAGTGGTGTTAAAATTAGCGGTGAGGCAATCCAGCTTCACATGAGAGGAGAAGGAGTTTTATTCTCACATACCCTGCCATCTGGGGTGCGAGGTCCTGAGTAGGGTGGTACTTCTCCCAACAGGACTGGCCACAGGTCAAAAAATTCCTGGTTTTAAAATTAAAGAAGTATTTTTAGAGTAGAAAAGTGCATTCTGCCTTTAGCCTCAAAGTAACCATTGCTCTATCATGCTGGTTTTGGTACTGTGTAAATAAGCCATCAAATACTATGACTAGTTCAATATTAGGCAGCAGAATGATACCCAAATAACTAAATAGCAAAATAACTAAATAACAAATAACTAAATAACTAAACTAAGTGCTGTGTGCGTTAAATAATAACCATATACTGCCTATACACAGGATCCTTCTTCATTCAGTGAAATGTGCTGGCTGAACTCAGAGCAACTGTCCATGTCAATATTTTTTGTGTTCTTCATTTTCCAGACCATGACTATAGAGCCGATCTACTATTTGCCAGATTGCTGAAATATTTCACTTGCCTGTTTTACTTAAGCTACATTATAATGCTGAATAAAGTATCTTTAGAGTACTAGTGATCTTTTAATATACCTCTTCACAAGTCAGTATGCTCCAAGAGCTCTGACAAAGAAATTATGTGCCTGACCATGGAATAAAATAGGTCTGCACTGACAAAAATGTTGTGTAACCAACACATAAAGCTTGCTGAAGGTGCAAACAATCAGATCTAATCAGATATAACTTATCTTCTGTCAGATTGTTTTCATGAAGCTAAATTTCATCAAAAGCCCTGGATATTGTGCACATGGATGAGTCCTTGGGGAAGGTAGCTGCTTTATTCCTGGGGTTTTCCACAAATATCTCACTATACTTCTGATATCCACAGATTTTGTGAGGTTGTGGTTTGCCATGGTCAGACACATTTTCCCTTCCATTAGCTTCCCCTCCTTTGACAGTCCCATTCTAGTGACAAGCTCTTCCCTTCTCTATTTTCATTAACACAATCTCTTCATTTGCATAATAAAAAAATACCAGCCAAAGTGGGAACTCAAGGTTAGCTCTCAATTTGACTGCCTTAGCAAAATTTATCTTCGCACATCACTCCTCGGTGGATTGCAGCAATACATGTGAGCACTCACCTTCTGCTTTGTCATGTCCAGGAGACCTACTGAGTACCGGTCACAGTTCAGGTATGCCCTCACCGTATAAAAAGCCTTGTGAAACTGCCTTTCAATATCCGTCAGTTCCTCAAAAACCTTATTCGCTGACCACAACAGCACCTGCAGGGCAACATCAAAATGTAAGCACAGCCTTTCCTTGAGGGATGGGCTTCCCAAACACGTTTGGAGTAACAAGGAAATTATTAGAGTTTTATACTAGAGTTCCTGAAAAATGCAGGAAACCTATACAGAAAAATGCAAAAGCATTGCTTGTTCATTCTGAGAATTACTAGGGAGGAAAGATCAGGTCATCATGGAGTGTTTTGTAGAAGTTCAATCTTAAAAATACAGCACAAAATAAGTAGTAGTGTCAAGTAAAGAGTTGTCCCCACTTACAATTCATAATCATTTAGAAAATCTTGCATCCAAAACCAATGTTGTGAATTCCAGAGAATGATGTTTGAAATATCTAAATCAATACTTTCCTCAAAGCCTTTGAACAGCTGATTTTTGTGCATATCAACCTCTGATCCTTTTCCCTATCCTGCTCCCCGGATGTAACCTTAAGAAAGCTTTGGCTATTAGGCTCTTTCATTTGTAAAAATGGAGGTTGTGAAAGTATTGCTGCTGGCACAAGGAGGGTCTTTGTGGGCCTAGAGGAGAAATACTATCTGACATGGTAAGAAAGCATCTACACAGTTTGCTTAGCTTAGCTAATGCATGTGTGCTTGAATCCAAATGTGTGTGCTTTGCTTTCTGAGCACAGGAGAAATGAGGAGCCTGGGAGATACAAGCCCGGGAGATATGAGATATGAGTGCTTTAGAAAGCACTGAGAGCTGTACCCTGAAGAGGACTGGATCTGTGCTTTGAGCAAGAAATACTATTACGTGACCACAATTAGAAGTGTGCCTCACCTCTTCAGTGGACACTAGTAGCTGTTTTTGACAACTGTGAGCTGTATGGGTCTCTGTTTCTAATCCATAAACTGGGACAACTCTGCCATTTCTGTAAAATCTGAGCTATTCATTGTCAGCAGATAGGATACTGGAGGAAAATGAGCAACAGTTTGTTTTTTGGCACTTTGTAGTATGTAATAAGTAATGCTGAAATCCACAAGCCCAGTGAGGAGAACTGAAAGAAAGCTGAAAAATATCTAAGTCACGGAATGATGTAAAGAAATTGGTCAAGATGTATTATATGGTCTTCTAATAGGACTCTTACACATTGTCTGAGCACAAGCAGACTGAGCTGTCTTTGTGCAACCAATTTTACCTACAGTATTGCATAGTCTTTGCAGTTGAGAATTACAATATTAAAATCTTAGACCACTTTTGAGAATGTGATTTGCTCACTCTGTATTTCAGTATGTTTAATTATAACACAATGAGCTATATTTAGTCTTCCATAGGCCTTAAGACCCAGATAGCCAAAGGTCTGACAGTTGTACTGTTGGTAGGACTATAGCAGTGTGCCCTGCATCTCTTTCTCATTTTCCTCCCTTTCTGTGAGACCTGCTGATGATGACCTGTTCAGTGGTACATGAACACAGGACTGCTGGGTTCTTGTCATATGCAACCTGTGGGAGACATTAGACCTTCCGACTCTTGGGTCTCCACTTTGTCCTCTAGCCCTGCTCTAGTCCTGCTGTTAAGCCATCCACTGGAATAAACATGACTAGTTCTACTTTAGTTGAACTATGCATCATTGCTAATGGCTGTATCACCTGGACATCATTCATGTTTTCAATAACTGAAAAATATTAGGCAAAGCGTATAAAGGAATGAATTAATAAGTGCCATCTCAAAGCTTCAAAGTAAATTTGCATTCTGCATCCTTTTTTGCTGAGACAGTCATCTATTCCCTGTGGGAACTCCCATTAGAGAATAGAGCATGGCTGCCATGAAGCATGGATGCAATTTCATGTTCTCCTCAATGACACCTAGTTGCCTGCTGCAGAAAGTCGTTGCGAGGATTCACATCCATCCCAGTAAATGTGAGAGTCCTACTGTAGTCCAAGTTGTGGAAAAGAATGATGATTGAACTATTTCAATTCAGAATACCCTAAAACTCTAATCTGTGTTTATTTCTACTGATGGAGCCCAATACAATAGGTGTAAGACTAATATTTTACTGGCTTTAAGGAGAAATTCAATGGCAGAGAAGGAAAAAATATCACATTCTCGAGTGCTTCAGGAAATCTTTCAGTGATGCTGGCTGAAGTGGTTAAACAACCAAAGCATGTTTCACAGCCTCAAGTCAACAAAACATCTGGAAGTCAATCCTGCTGAAACTGGTACCACTGTGTCAGGTCTTGCAGTTTTGTCAATAGCAGCAGAATGAGCAATGAAGAGCTCTGGGGACAGAGGCGTATCTGAAAGCATTTGAGGGCATCTTTTTTTTTCTGCTCTTCAAGCACAAACCTCTGAAGCAGATCAGGTGTACCTTTGAAATTAGAATGCATACATTTGATTTTGATATGTAGCCCATTCTGCATTTTCACTCTTACCTGGCCTCTTCGAGTCTCACAATTGTGAAGATAACTCAAGTGATAAATTTTCAAGTTCAAGGATGCAAAATTCAGGTACTTCAGGAAAAGCTACAAAGACAAATTATGAGAATGAGTCAAATGTAGTAGCAGCCTCATATATACTATATTTCATAACACCTCATTACAAGTGTCATGGTAATTTCCCCAGAGAAATGCTTTGCCATGCATTGCTTATCCCTTTGTGTCTTCCTTTACAGATTTATGAGATAAGCACCCTTATTATAAGCCTCTTCTATTAGAGGGTGAGTCCCCTTTAGGGAACTCATGCCAGTGGAGCTTCACTAAAGCAGACATAACCAGTGTAAAAGAGTCTGTGGTACATGACACAGGTCACAACTTTTTGACAGAAAATCTGCTACTGATCACTTACTGTTTCATCAGAGCTGGTGAAGTGTGGGCCGTTCAGTTTATTAATAGCCACAATGACAGCAACCAAATCTTTGCCATTCAAGATGGGTGTTGCAAGGATGTTTTTTGTAGCGTAGTCGGTGAGCTCATCAACAAATGGACTGAACTGGGCACACTGTTTAATAGAGAATTTACAAATTAAGCATTTTCTTCAGTGTCTGTAGTCTTAAAACCAAGTCACTGCACAAGGTTAGAGTTAGGTTAAGTTAGGGTCAATGTTAGGGTTAGGGTTAAGCTGCCTAAAGAAAGCTTTACTTAAAAAAATTACTGAGGAAGAAAATACATTAGCACAAAATTGGACAATTTATGGGTGATAAAGTTACTATCAAGAGCAGAAGCTGTGGCTTAGGATTGCAACATGCTTTTAACTTTCTGTGAAAATCTTGCAAGTGTCAAACTCCATCAGAACAAGGACGTTCTCCACTGGTGATTCTCAGATCAATGACATTCTTTATAGTACCAGCTTCATCCTTTCCTCCAACTTCTTATTTGCACTGCATAGTGAGTACAGCCAGATACCACACAGCACTGCATAGTACAAACTGGTGTAGTCACTGGGAATTTCACTGACTCTCATTTTTCTTCTACTTTTGCCTGGACTCTGAAGCTTTTTGTCAGCTTGTAGCATTCACGAAGCCATCTACCCCTTGTTCTCTTGAAAGTGTTCTCCCAGACATTCTCTCATATGCTGCTGGGCTTTCATGCGTGGGATGGTAGATGGTAGGGAAAGTATCTCCATGAGGGCTGCAGCTGGCAACTGTGGTGTGTGCTTATTGGCAATCTTCCCCTGCGTCTGTCAGCAACCCACACCCTTCTGCCCCACGAGTATTTTGGTAGTGGTTCCCATGTGCACACGGCTCTGCTATGGACTGGGATGTTCAGGAAGTCACCCAGGAAGGAATCAGTATTCAAATCACTGAGAGCATGCTAGGTGATGCTGTAGAGGCAGCTCAAAAGGAACTCTTCCAGTTCATCCTTATGTGAATATTACTTTTCCCCCATGGCAGAAGACAACAAAGCAGAGAAAGGATAGTACAGGGAAGGCAGATGGCACATCATTCCACCTGCACAGAGTCCTGTTGATAGCATCATCACCTATGAGTAGCAAGTGCAGGGATGGTCCTGCTGAGCCAAGAGCTCTCTGTTCAGCTGAATAATCTGTCATTGTAAATCCTACCATTTGGGTTAGAAAAAGCCACGTAACTCTGATCTAATTCAGAAGGATGCACTAGAAAGAATAATCACTCCCTGATGCACCTTCTCCCACCACTGGCCTTTCCTGCCAAATGGGATAGACCAAGCATTTAATCTCTGAGTCTCCTTTAAAGGGTTGTCACAGTATCATAGTATTAACAAGGCTGGAAGAGACCTTTGAGATCATTGAGTCTAACCCATAACCCAACACCAACCGATCATCTAAACCATGATACTAAGTGCCTTATCCAATCTTCTCTTGAGTACATCCAGGGACAATGACTCCACCACCTCCCCAGGCAGCCAGCATCCTACTGTAATGTTTAAAAGCATTAGAATTGGAGTGCAGCACTGAAATCCTCCCATATTTTTGGAGAAACATCTAAAAACAGACAGCTTTAAAAAGTTTGTCCATTCTAATGCTTCCCCCAACAAAAACAACATCTACCCCATAAAAAAGCCCCATTGCAGAACCAAATCGTGACTCAGTATGTTCTGTGGCAGATAAGGAAGATTTTGCTGAAGGGTTTGGACCTTGAGCAACAAAGGAACGGATCAACAGATGGACCCTCTGTAACTAGCATACAATAGATAGAGTAATCCCAAATACCATATTGAGGTCATACGGATTTTAGTTTTATACCTATGATTAGAACAAGCGGATTGTTGTTGCTGCCATTCAGTTTTACATGGTTCAGCCCAGAAGTATGGGGAGTAAGTGTCATGAGTGCATAAAACCAAAATGTTTAAACCCCTCAGAATCCTCCTGATACTGCATTTTACATTGTTTGCTGAAAAAGTTTTTTGGTCAAAGCTTGTCCTTTTCTGCTTCTAATGAAGATCGCCCCTACACAGGTTACAGTTAATGCACTTGTTCTGAGGTGCATTGTTTGATAACAATGTCTATAAATGCCCTTGGCTGAAGCTTCATCAGACAGCAAACATTTTCACATGTCTTTTGTGCCAGAAAAACCCTCTCTGGACTCCTGTAAATGATTTCTCTCCCTTAGCAATTTGCTCTTGGAACTTAATATTCTGTGGAAAATTCCATGTGCATTCAGTCATATCTGAATACCTCACTCACCTCCACTGGACTAAATGTGATTTTTGTTTTCAATTAGGCAGGCAAGGTGTAGCAGTGCACTCATTTTCAGGCATTAAGACCAAGTGTAATTAACCTGCTTAGCTTCACCTCATTCCATAAATGAAACTGGAAGCAACTTGAAGACGTGTTACTGGTGCATTTGTTTCCAGTACACAGCCATTACACCACAAGAATTTTGGCCAAGCAACGAGATGTGCTGCTACCTCTTGACCCCTTTGTACTGGTAAGTGTGTGAGCCTCTCTTCTACCAAGCAAATGAATAAATGGCAAACATACCTCATGGACATCCTTGATGTTCATGGTTTTCTTGGTCTGTGCAACATAACCCACAATGCCTATGTCTAATGGATAGACAATCTCACAGTCAGGGGAGACTAGGCATTCTTCCAGAGTACTTCCTTCTTGGATGTTGAAAAGCCTTGTTGCTAGTTCAGGCGTGCCATTTCTCTGCCTGTACATAAAAAGACTACAGCGGTCAGCATGAATGAGGGACCTGATTCTTCTCAAGGTTTTGAAAACCACTTTCTCCATGTTGATGCTTTCTTGCATGTCTTGGATCAACTCAAAAAGTATTTCACCCTCATTGCTATCCCAGGACTCTGTCTTTAGTTTCTTCTCAAAGTATTGCTTGGCAAAAGCAGGATTGCCATCAAGAAATTTCTCCACGTCTTCTTCACTGATGTTCATTGTGAATGCCCTGGATCTTGTGGTAAGTAGTAGTCCAAAGATGCAGTCTATGCAAAGAACACTCTAATTTCTCATGTAGATCCTAAATTTTTGGAATAGGAGATGTTCCTTCCAGAATGACCAAAGGAGAGGTATCACTGCAAAGAGAGCTCATCATCCGGAAGATGTATTCCTTTATAGTGCTGAAGGTGAGTCTGTGGGAGGACAGATCTTCTCAACCAAAGAGATTAGATGACCTCTACAAGAGCTTTGAGTCAACTTTCCTCTTCTTAATCTAACTGCAAACAAATGATGAGTACCTGAAAACACTCTCCTTTCTCTTGATAAGCAGGACATTTACTGAAACAATTCTATTGAGGCAGCAGCAACAGGGAAGAACTGCATCTCCTAACATTGAAATAAGCTCTTTAAAGTCTAATTAAATATATACTGCTTGGGCCTAATCCTTGGCTAACAAGGTGCACATCTTATTATTTCTGCTCTCCCAGGTCCCAGCAGGAGTAGGAAGTGCATCCTTCACAAAAGAACACAGTGGCCAGAACAAAAATTATGAGGTAACGTTGCTCTTTCAGTACTCTCTCTACTATTGCATGGCTCTTTAGTGGTTCCTGTAAGGGCTGTTTTCTAATGGAAGAATCAGTCCTGAATGCTTTAGTCTGGGATTTGAACTGAATTTGCAAGGACTATGGCCCTTTCTTCTTGCTAGTAAGAACCAGGACAGGAAAATCTGCCTCTAGTGGCATCCCTCTAGGGAGGAATCTGAATAACTTCTTTTTGGGATTGCTGGATTGAAACAGTCTGAGAAAACATGGAAAGCCCTGCAGATAAAAAATCAAATACCAAACAAAACCAACACCAACCAGGAAGGCAGAAATTTTTCCCTCATCTCTGTCCATGGAGAAAGGGTGAAAATTATGGCCGTGAGGAATAGAGGTTGTTTCATATCAAAGAAGCCACGTTGTGAAGTGTGAACAGCAGGTGAGAGTGTGATGCTGGTAGACAAAATACCAGGGAGGCCACTACCCTTCAGAGGAATTAAAAAATGCACAGGAGTTTTCATTACTGGGGACCAAAGATAAGTCCCTTCCATCACATTGCTAAAAAATAAACAAGGAGTTTATTTTGCTCAAGGAGTAAGGCTGCTCATCTCTGTGAGTATTGTCACTACTGCCAGGACTGGTTCAATCCAGCCCAAATGTGAATGTGGATGCCTGGAAAGAAGGTGTCTTGTTCTGTTAATTCTTGCAGTCCCAAAATGACAAAAGGATTATTGCTCAAGGAGTCTTGAAAGAGATGATGTGCGCCAGGGCTGCATACACTGCCTCCAACAACCCTCTTCTAAAAGAGGGACAAGGACCTGCTCAGAGCTATCATAGTGGAGGACTGCTCCAGGTCTCCAGAATGGGAATGGGTGAAACCTTTCTGTGAGCAACAAACAGGACTCCCCCGAGCACAGGACTTGTTGGCAGTGGTGAATTTCAATTTTCAAAAATCTGTAGGGATGGAAGTGTTTCAGATTGCAGGGTCTTAAGCAAGGTTTCACATGTCACAGTAGTTTTCTGGGTGCAAAGTCAGGCAAAAAGAGCAAGAGGGAATTTTCTTTGATTTTTACTAGAGGCAAGGGAAAGAATTAGCTGAAAATGAAGGTGAGATACAGTTTAGGTGAGTGAGACCATGAAATGGAATTTGAGGCCATTCTGTAAATGATTTGTTCTTGTTAATCTTAATCAAGAGAAAAACAGACAGAAAGTGTGTAAGCATAGTGAAATTATTGAAAATGTGTATAAAAATACCATGAACGAGTAAAAATGGAAAGTAAGAAAGGTGAAGATCAAATATGAAATTACATTAGGAAGCTGAAGGGCAATGAACACTTTCTATTTCTCATATAGGGATGAGCAGGAATGTCAATGAAAGAATTGAAGAGCTGGAGGTTTTAGAGGGCTCTATGAAGTAACCTCTAAATTGTCAACAAGTTTTTTCTGACAATTACTGGAGGATCTTCTGAGATTTTGAAATGCTGGGAAAAGGCAAATGATTCTTTCTGCAAAATAAGAAAAAGAAAGAACTGAAGAATTCCACAACAGACCATTTTAAATTTGGCTTTTAAGAAAATACAGGAACAAACATGTTTGTATATGTAAGTAGAAGACAAGTAACAGCCAGTGTGATTTTGTCAAGAGCAAACTGTCTCATACTTTCTCTGTGCCAGAATAAGAAGTCTATGGACAAAAAGAAAGGAGCAACTGTCACAACCCTTGTCTGATGAGGAAATGACACACAAAATACTCTGTCTCTTAAGGTGAGGGCTTAGATGAAATAATTAAAATGTGACAGCAAAAGTATTTGAAAGATGAAGAGTTGTTGCTAGTTGTCCTCTAAAGAAATGTACAACTTCTTGAGTAGGATTCTCTGTGGAGGCTGTCATAGATGTAGAGCACCTCAGTATTTCCACTGATGGGTGGAAAAATATTAAGCCAGTGAATGAGCCACCGTCAGGTGTCTGTAAATGTGTTGAGCGCCATCTTCAAACAAAGTTGCAGACAGGTGTTTTCAGGACTAACACTAAGGGTGCATGGAAAGTCTTTCTTATGTGGAGTCACCTGGTGGATTCATGGGAATAAGCCACCAGCTGGGCTTACTGTAGGCCATACATGTGTCAAGACTACCAGACATAAGAATGTTTACATCTATTAGGATGAACTTTCTATTGTTTTATAAATTATGCCAAGTTGTAGTGAACAAATGTCTCACTTGGAACACAGTGGGAAAATGCGACCTCTGGGGAAAGACTGAGGTTTCTCATGTTTCTTTTTGAGTCACCTCTCTTCCAAAAAAAACAGTCTCCAATTGTATAAAAGGCTATTGCTAAGAAAAAGGGATCGGTCTGTTCTCCATAATCACATGAAGGCAGAAAATTTTAGACCTGCATAGAAAAAGCTTCCAAAACAGTGGGAAGAGATTGTTCTCGCCTTATCTTAGATATCCCTAGAAGCAGAGGTACCATCCTTTTTCCCAATGAACACTTCTAGTCAGAAGAGATGCACGTGTAATGACACCAGCCAACTGAAACTGATACAGACAAAAAACTTCTTAGAGCTGGAAGGAAACTCATTTTTCTGTGGGTCTAGCCTCACACAGTCTATAGCATGTCAGGCCAGGTAGATGTAAGGAAACCATCGTTCAGACACCAAAAAAACCTTCATTTGCAGCTGTGTAAACCTCCCAGATACGAGCAATTTTATTTATGATTAATTCATGGTGAAAGCCAGAGGCAGCCTTCTGCCTTCCAGTGTTTCCATTCCCATATCAACCTGTGCAGGGTAGAATACAAGCCTTGTTTCTTCCCACAGTGATAGGGAGAAGAAGGGTAAGGCAAAACCAATTTTAGAACTTCCCAGGCAACTAATACATTTTGAATTCTGCTACCACAAAGGAATGAATTTTCCTATCATTTGGTGTTTGAAGAAAGATTGTAGTGAAGCATAGCTCTTCTTACAGTCCAGTGTATTGTGGCCTGAGATGTTTTATGACCTATTGAAACCTGCTTGTGCTAGGTCAGATTTGTGGAATGTGACATGCTCTCATGGAAGCTCATAGCCATTTCTCAGAAATGTTTCAATGCCCAGGAATCAGATTGTCTACAAAATGGATATGGCAGGACAGAACTGTACAGTTAGCAGATGTACTCAGGACGCTCTGTGAGCTTGGTTACATGTGGTGTTTTCCTGATGTAAAAAAGTTTTGTAGCTGAATTAAGGGATACGCAAATTGTTGTATATGCTTTTTTGTAGTGATTTGGCAGCTGAAAAATTGCAAATGGATGAACTATTCAAAGATGGCACTCTTTTGAATCCAAACCTTTGTTTGGTATGAAAGGTTATGTTCAGTTCAAGATAAATGTTTTTGTTTCAAAACATTTATAAGAGAAACAAACAGCATCCAACAGTGATCCTCCAAGCTCAAAACATGAAAGATCCAAACTCAGTTCCTGCTTCTCTACACAGGGTTTAAAACTTAACAAGATTTCCTCTTAACAAGGGGAAAGAATGAAGTTTCTAAAATACTGAAGTTTTTAGCTGCAGAAGTGGAGAAACTGAGGCAATATTTGCTAAGCCAAGCCAGGGCTGTGTGATTGTAGTGCAAATGAAACCATGTGGGAATGCCAGTTGGAAATCTAAACTGCCTTTGCAAATGGAGCCAGCAGTACCAGAGCAAGTCCCTTGGAGAAGGTGGTGGGCTGATGCACTCAGGATCTGAAGCACGGTCCAAAGGCTTCAGGTGTTCCCTAGGCCTTCAGGGATACTCAAGTGGCACCATGAAAGCTGTTGCTGGCAAAACAATGATAACTGAGGTGGATACAGTGTAAGCTCGCAATAGGATAATGTTCTTGAATGGGCTTAGGCAGACAATGGAGGATTTTGGAGGAGGATGAGGCTGCTATTTTAGGAAACTTGCAGTGTACTGTCACACAGCATAATAATATCTGAACACGTGTAGTTGCACAAATTTGTTTTTAATAGCTTTAAACCTGAACTGCAATGTTGGCATAAGACCTCTGCTTTGTTTGGTGTTGGATGTAATTCGAACAGTCTTTCAAATGAAACCCTCAAATGTTTAAGCTGCTTTGAAGGCTGGTCTGGTAGCTGGGAAAATGAGCTGGAGCTTCTGTGATTAAAATTCCTCACCTCCAAACAACTCATATGGCAGTCTCTCCCCAGTCCTAGAATGGACACTACTGAAAATTCCAATTGTGGAGTAAAATCATCTAGCTGATGTGGAGCAAAACATACCTTCCCAAGAGAAGCAGTAGTGTTAGGACTGTTTATGAGATTGTGTCCAAAGTAATGGGTTCAGACACTAGCTGAAAAGCAGAAAGAGGGATTGAAGGTGCCGGGTATGTTAGGGATGAAGATACTTCATTCATCTCCCTCATGGAAACATTGTTTTCCTCTTAACCAAGAGGCCGTGGAGAGCAGAGCTGCAAGTGACTAATTTGATTAGACACTATCTTTGCAGGATGCTGTATTGACAGCTATACTCAAACCTTTCTGACTCACTCATCCGTTGGCATAACGAGATTGCAGCTTATCTGATTTACCATGTAATATTCTCATGCCACCTGCTTGTATACAAGAATAAGCTTTCCTGCCTGCAGCCATGGGAGCCCAGCAAGGATCAGAACAATGTCCCTTGCCCCTCCTGAGCCAGGGTCTTCTTCCACTTCTCAGAATCTGACCTGCTCCTCTGACTGCACATGGATTGTCTCTTGCCACATGGAAGGCTAACGTGCAAAGCCTTACAGCTTTTGCTCAGCATCCTCCCCCTTTCCTTCCCCTCTGTGGCTGTCAAGGGAATTTTAGGTGGCATCACAGCATGATCCTGCCACCAGGGATCTTGCCCCTCACCCTAGACACTGCTAAGCCACACTCCTGCCTGTGGTCACAGCTAGTGCAGCCATCAGTGGGTGGGAGACTGCCCCAAGCCTCCCTGTTGACACACATGGTCAAGCTAGTTGGAATTGCACTGGGGGCAGAGGGCACTTGAGCAAATCTGGGAATGGTACCAAACTGAAGAAGCGGAGGGCTACTCTTTGTCACAATTTCCTCAAGAGCTAGAGAATGTCCTCCAGCCCAGTCTGGGAAAGCACTGACTCCTGTCCCTAGAGCTGGCAGGAGCCCAACAGAGGTGCAAGATATCAGCAATGGGGACATGTGTCAGTCAAGGTGTGTGCACGAGCATAGCTGGAGATGCATACTTGTTTTAACATAATGTGATTATCACAAAGAAGTACAGTGGCAGAGCTCAGAAGCAGGTCTGCAGAAAATACAGCTTAAGTAGCCACTAGTTATGCTAGAGCTGTGTTTCTTTGCTGGAGGGAGAGCTGATATCTGAATTGTAGAGGGATCAATAAATAATTGTAATGAAGTATAAATCCCATGCACTACTGTGTACAGGGAAAAGAGTGCTGCTGCCAGTTTAGTTGCAGAAGGTGAGCAATAGGCTTGCATTTTGGCCAGAATGTTGACTCCATCTTGTCATGACAAAGGAACATCAACCCTCACCTTATGAACTGTTTTGGAGAATCACCTTAAAATTAGCACAGTAACTTTTGCATTGCATTGGTGAATTGCAGGAATCAGTTAGAGATTTCCATCTGAATTTTCCTCACAGAAACAAGGTGATTTCTAGAAGTGGCAGCCCTTCCCTTGCACTCCAGCTCATAGCTCATTTGGCAAGTCTGATCGCTACATTTTTGAGAGACATTCATGAGGAAACATATCTTTGCCATGCCAGAAGACTGGAAATGTACCTAAGCCATTAGTAAGTCACCACAGACCTGATGTACCTTCTTGACTTTATCCTACTCACATCCATTGCAAATATGAACAGATTCTCTTAATTTTATGGCAAGATGGCTCAATTAAAAAATTTTACAATACAGTAGCAGTGGTGATTTCTGAAATAAGTCTACGAGAGTTCATTATGTTTCAAGTCACAGATTGTATCCAAAGCTCTTAGCACAAATCACTGAACCTTGAATAAGAAGATTACTTTGTTCATCAAGTGTCCTGTGAAGCTCAAGAACAGAAAAGATCATTAGACTCTTCCCAGACTAAATCAGGTGGAGCCCTTGTGCAACCAGCTTCCCCAAATACTTAGGCATGCAACCAAGGAAAATACAGTGGTAGGACACAAGAAACTTTTAGAAAGAATACTAATAACACAAAACAGGCTCTCAGATGTACCCAGAAATACGTCTGCTCATGTAGTGTCAGAGAGAAACAGTAATGAGAAGGGGCTCTAAGAAAAGATTTGCAGATATCTACAGAACAAGGGGACCACATACTGGATGAGTAAACGGATTTGCAGGAAACATTGCCAAAATGGAAGACGAAAAATAAGGCAGAAAGCAGAATTGTTTGGCAGAGAAATGAAACAGACAAACTGACTCTTCACTTTGAGAGTAGTGAAAGAGCAGAAGAGATGATAAAGTAATGAATAAGAAAAAAAAAGGGCTACTGACTCCGTAAAAAGCTGTGGAACCAGAGGAGTATGTACAAACATGGATAGCAACAAGAAAAGCCAAAAAATCACAAGAAGAATCTGAGAGTGCCTGTGTAGTTTCAGTGCACAATGTAAAGCAGTACAGTGTATAGCAGTATAGTGTAAAGATTGGTACAGCATTGGCAGGTACAAGGCTGCAGCAAAGAGTGGCTAAGGGAGCTGTGGATGTTTAGCACTGAGAAGAGGAGGCTCAGGGGAGACCTTATTGCTTTCTACAACTGTCTGAAAGGATGTTGTAGCCAAGTCGGTCTCTTCTCCCCGGCAACCAGTGACAGAGTAAGAGGACACAGTTTCACACTGCATCAGGGCAAGTTTAGGCTGGATGTTAGGAAAACAATTTTTACAGAAAAGAGTGATTGTCCATTGGAATGGGCTGCCCAGGAAGGTGGTGGAGTAACTGTCCCTGGAAGTGCTTACAAAGAGAGTGGATGTGGCACTTAGTGCCATGGTTAATTGATGAGATGATATTAGGTAATAGGTTGGACTTAATCTCAAAGGTCTTTTCCAACCTAGGTGATTCTGTTATTCTGTGATTTTGTGAAAGAGGAAGCAAGTACTCATTTAAAGACAACAGCAGCAGGCTTGGACATGCAGGTCTTTTACAGGAGTGGCCATAGCTCCCTGCGCTGGGGCTGCAGGCACACAACTGCAATGAGTCCTGCAGAGGTTTTGATGATACTTGGATACACTGTGGCCTGTCTCTTCTTCCTCCTCTCCTTATGGGCAGAGGGATGCTTTTTTTTTTTTCCTGCAGCGGAGGTTGCCACAAGTGGTACTTTTAATGGCCATTTGTAACTATCTTTTCGAGGCACAGTGCAATTTTCAGTGTTTCCAGCTTGTCACTCAATTTGAAGCAGATTTATGCTTAGTCTTCAGGTCAAGTGTATTCCAGTTGTAAGTTTACAGAGGTGGTAACACTGTGGGACTCCAAGAGTTGACTGGAACCTTTGAGCTCTTCTGTACAATAAATCATTTTCCTATGTAAATGATCAGAAGCATGCCATGGTGAAAACAGTTAAGTTTCCTATCTAAATCTTCTAGAGAAGACTTAAACTATCTAAGGTCTTGCAACTTCAAAGATCAGCTGTTTAAAGCATAAAACAAACAAACAAACACAGCTCTTTTCTCTTTTCCTAACCTACACATCTCCATCCATTTCTTCTGCAGAAAAAGCAAACATAGAAAGCTGAAATGCAGTTGTATTTGAAAACCTTTGTTTATTCTCTAGTTCTGTGACTCTCTGATCAGCTTTATGTTCACAGCTTCCCTCCTCTTGAAATGCGGAGAGGTGTTCTGATATAAACTTTCCCTCCATGCACGTTCTGTTACAGATAGAAACTGTCCTCTAATGCCTGCTAGGGCTAGATGCCCAGCTAATGGCTTTTGACTGCATGCACATACAGATTTCCTTGGCTTTTGTAATTTGTGCTTCTGGTTTTAGCCTTTAAATCCACCATCAGGGTTGGGATGGACATCCTGGCTTATCCGTAACTACTCAAGCTCTGCGCCAGCAGTATCACTTTTGTAAAGCACCTTGAGATGCATGCTATGTAAGGAGCCATACATATTCCATTGGAATATATAATCTGGTGCAATAATCAAGACAGCACTTACTGTCTGCAACATAAAGACATATGGTTTCCTTTTGCATCATGCTTTGCAATAAGCTAGAGCCCACATGTTTATTCCTGCATTTTTGGTGTTCAGTTGCATGAAGAGAAAAGGAAACAAATGCTACATATACGATTTATACCTCCATGGATATTCACATAACCTTCAGAGCCTCTGGTTTCTGGAAGGCATCCTGGGAATAACATCAGGGATTGAATCAACGCTACTCTGTTACCTTACTGCAAAATGTGTGAGAGGGTACTGCTGCCTGAAGGGACCAACTTCCTTTCTCCTGCCGTCCCCCAGGAGAAGAATAGGATCAGACCATAGAGCTCTCTTCAAGTGTAAAGACCTTATCTCCAGAGAGCAGAACCCCTTTCATGTTTGCAGATGCCACTCCCCCCTTGTCCACTTTGAAGTGCCAGACTCTCCAAGCTTCTTTGTGCTGAAAGAGCTGATCTTTGCCCTCTAGGAACTGCCAGCTTGGCATGAAAAAGACAAATATTGTATCTTAAACAAATGTTCCAATTAACATGAATTAACCTGCCAATGTCTGCAAATGGATCATTTCAGTAGTAGTAAATACTACATATGTGTGGAGATATGTCAACAATATGCCTCACAGTAAATACCAGAAAACAACAACCAAAATGCTCATCTTTTCTTCTGATGCCCAGAATATATTTCTTTACCATAAGGTTGCCTCAGGCCTGAATGGTCTTTTGGTAGAGATTAACAACAAGTCATTTGGAAATCTATTGTGTTGGAGAGTGAAATCCAGCAGCTCACTAATCAAGCTGCAACCATCATCTATACAGTTGTACAGAAAGCAGTAGATGGCACAAAACCTGATATGCTTCTTTGGCCAGCAGACTTGTGTATTAAAATTGCCATGCAGGATTGATTTTAGCCAGCTCTGCATTCACCCTGTTCTGCCAAAGCAGCAGGATGCTGAAGTGTTTGGGAGAGAGATGCTACTTAAATTTTCTGGCAAGCCCTTGCCATTGACCCTGAGAAAACCATTCACTCAAGGCTGACTACCCACTGTGGCAGAAGAGCTTAGGCTCCTTGACACCTCTGTGCTTTGAGTAGCCCTCTGCTTTCACTTGAGCGCAGAGGGACATGTGTTTGTCTTTTTCTGAGTTATGTTGTGTGTATGGGAGGGAGTGTGTGAGTCCCTGCTCTGCCAATTGTCAGTCAATAAATTTATCAAGAATTATATTATTCTTCAGAAGAGAAAGATGCCTTCCAGTTCCTGGCATTTAACAATGAGAGATATTTGAATGTTGTCTTGAAAGTCATATGGTAGTGATTTATGATGTCTTTTTAATCTAAAGATTAAACACACCAAAAAACCTTACCCTTAAACCACAAAGGAATAAACTTCAAGCAATTTCCTCTTTATATGTATTGCATTACTCTCTTCATTGGAGAAGTTCAGCACTTTAGAGCAGAAGTCACAGAAACTGAAAACCTCTACACCACAGCTTTCATGTGTTGTCCTATGGTGTACTGCTGGGAAGCCTTATTTCTTCTGCCTCCTGCTCTGATGAAGGAGTGGAGCAGACTATCACTGTCCTTTCAGTCCTCAGCAAATCTGGGGCTAGAAGTGTGTTCTCCAGCAATGCAGGTACAAACATGTGACACGTCAGTAAAGAAGACCAGCATCCTCAGCAACAGAAGTGAGATCTGAAGTTACGACATGAAATCCTCATAATTTATGACGCAATAACCACCACAATTGCTATCAAGGGCAACTCAGAATGCAAGTATATGTAGTTCTTCTCCAGCACTCTGGCAAAGAAACCCACAATTTGATCACCTCCTAGACAGCAGGGATCTTTATGCCTGATGCAGGAGGTTATTTAGAGATCTTATATTGTGCCATCAGCTGCTGAGTTAGCAGCACATGTTGCTCAATCTGAGATGACAGTGCAATTGCAGTAATTCCCAGAGCAGTTTACTCAATGCTTATTCTAATAATAAGGCTGATGGTGGAGGACCTCCTACAGATATGAAATCCAAAATTTCTGCATCTGTGTTTCACAGGATAGGGAAGAAGAAAAGATTAGTCATCTCATCTGCATACCTGTTAATGCAGGCCATTAAAACTACCAGTTACTCTTGTGCTGAGTTCAGTACACTGAATCTTCAGGCCACCTCTTCTATTCAAAATCAGCCAATTTTGATGAGCAGGTCTGGTACAGGATCTTGAATGTCTTCTTTGCCCCTGAGGGCACCTTTGTTTTTATAAAATCTGCTTCATGTTACACCATATTCAGCAAACCCAGAATATGTTTCAATGCTTTTTTTCTGTGCACAGTAAAAATGACCATAATATTGCGAAAATGAAGGTTAGTTTGATTTTTTTTTTCTTCTTGCTCCAAACAGGAAATAATGAAGTGACAGATGTTCTGCTCACCAACCAAAATCTTGTGCTGTGATTATCTATTATTAGCATGTGTCTAATCCCCAGAGGATTAAATGGTCATCTAAGCATAGCTTCGCGTGTCACCTATGTCTCACATGGACATAAACTAATCTGTTTTGTTGGAAACAGATGAAGTGATTAGTGTTCAGAAGCCTTCTAATTTACGGAAAACATTTCAGTCTGTTCATATTCCCATACCTGGGTGGAAAAGCACACATCTAGCCCTGAAAGGCGCAGTTTAAGAAGTTACTTTTTATGTGACTCTATAAGTAGCCAAGCAGTCCCAGCAGTTACCAGCAGTTCATTCCCCTGTGAATTTGCCCAGGTGGCCTCTGAAGACACGCAGATGGCGTGAACAGGGAATGTTCAGTCACTGCACTGCATACAAAGTATCATTGCCTTTCTCTAAAGTGTGAGTGGAAGCTGCACAAAGGCCAAATAAAAGTTTCCTCTGGCAAGCAAGGACTGCCTTTCCCGGACAATGGGCAACTCTAAACAAACTGCCTGGAAAGCAATATAGTTCACACCTGATATGGGGCAAGGTTGTGTGCTTCTGTCCATAATTTCTGGGCAAGTGGCAGTAGGTGATCTTTGCAGCGAGTCCAAAACCTGCAGAAGGCTTTAGCCTTACTCTGGATGTTCAGATTATTGAATCAGAATCAAAAGCCTCAGGACTTCCTGGGCTTACTCCCAGAAATGTACTTGGGAACTATAGAGTTTTCCCTACTGGTTACATCCAAGGCTCTCCATCACTCAGCAGCTCAGAGGGGGAAGTAACTGCTAGTGCTGGCAACTCCTAGTTGAGTGTCTGCAGTCTTAGATCTCTCAGGTCAGCTTGGGAGAAAGAGTACAGGAGCAGTCTTTGCAGGCTTGGGAATTCTTCAGACACTTGAGAATGGCAGTCATGGTTTTTTTCTAGTAACTTTTGCCTTCTCATCTGTGTTTTATTGTATCCCCATGAAAGGCTCCCAGGAAGAACATTTAGGGAAGGAGAGAGTTATATACTCTTTATGTAACTGGAATTGTTGACAAAATTAGCTGGGAAGAATCTACATAAATATGTTGCAGTGCATAGAACAGGAGACTCCAAGATTTTGATGTGAACATGAAGGGAAAAAATCTGTATTTTAGCACACTTTTATCCCCTCTTCCCTGTAGGTAATACATACCATCTTTCTACTTTTGCAAGGATTTCCTCAATTTGATGATGCTGGTATTGGAAGAGCTAATTATATACTTAACCCATGCATGTTGTCAAATTCAAACACGTGTCTCTGCAGGTAAATTTGTATAGTCCAAGTGTTTCTCTAATTAATACTGTGTGCTTATTCTCTTAACATGTGTTAGAAGCAGAGACTTCAATGAGACAAAGGTGTGGTACAATCAAATCAGCAGATTTATTGGCTTTCTGTGCAGCTTTTTCCATTATGTAAAAGCAGTGTTTGCATTAGTTTAGCAGTCAGACCCACCAGAGTGAGGATTAAAGTTGTTTTTTACATAATGGATTATCCAAGATTAAGTGTTTTATTCAGACACACGAGCAAAAATAACCAATTAGTGACTTTGCAGATTCCTTATTTAAAGGCAGCTGGAGGGCAGTTGACACAAAACTCCCCTGCAACCTGCAGCCCAAAGACTGAAGCGGAGTAGTCTCAGGGGTCTCCAACATCTCTACCCCAACAGGTAGGTCCCTTTTCAGTAGAGGTGGACCAGGTTAGCATCTGTTGCAGTAGGGAAGTGCGTCTTGCATGGCAGCAGTTAGGAATAGAGTAGCTGCATGGGTGTTTGGGTCCTGGGTTGGTAGCTTAGTCTGGATGCTGCTGAGAAGTTTCAGGTAACTGTGCTTTATCTTGGCATCAGGACAAGTATTCAGGATCAAACCCTTTGCAAGAATCTATCACAAAGATGCTCTCTTCTCAAAGTGTGAGAAACAAATATTCTGGGATATGGATGAGCTGGGATACCTGAGGAGACAAATAAAGCCATGGGCTTTATTTGCAGTGGTTGTGCTGCAATGACAGATCAAGCCTCTAGAAAATTAGTATTATTTGTCATGTTTGTAGAACGAATGGTCAGAGGGCAGGAAATACCAAGGTATATTTTACAACCTACAATGCTTTATGAGAGCTCATCAGGACATTGTTCTTCCTGTGAAAACAAAATTCAAAATATTTCAATTTTTTTATTAAACCCTACCAACCTTATCCATAGTTTGGTTTGATTTATAATATAAGAATACCGTTAACTGCAGTACTGGCAAGAGAAATCCTCTTGCAAAGCAATTGCCATTAGTGTTCAGTTTTGGCTGAATTTAGGACTCAGTAGTTTCCTAGTGGAGGAATTGGTAGTCTACTTGGTATGGAAAGAAACTAGTTTTAAAATGAGGGAAATGCATCTGTAGGCACAGTACTCACTATGCTCATCTACCACAAGAAATAAAACCCTATGTTTGCTTTTGTCTTGCAGAATGAAATTCACACAGTATGTTTTCCTGGCCTTGATCTTCTCCACTGTTGAACATAGCCTAGCTCAGACCTGTGCAGTGGAGTCTTTCTCTGTGAAAGACAATTTTGATCCAAAAAGGGTAATTATGGTTACTTCAATAGTACACGTGAAGAAGCTTTATATATAAACTGTTTCGCTAGGTTATGAGTTGCGTTATCTAAAGGGGTTCTTCACCAAGTAGTTAACTTCTTTTGTATGCTGTCTCACAGTTGCTGTTCCTGTAGTTTGCTTTTCTCAGTGCTGTTGGACATCCTGAACATTATGGTAAAACCAGCCTTGAAAGTTAGGAATGTTACTCTTTTAGTCATCTTCTGTTAGCTCGACACTCGATTCACATTTCAGTTTTAAGCAGGCTCAAGAATGAAATAATTTAAATCCACATTTGAGAGAAAGCTCAAACACGTGCCCCGGGGTACTTGCATTCAACATCAGTAATTTTCGTGAGTCATAGTAAAATGCAGTCTTAACTAGTTTGGTATCCTGAACACTGACTCTTGTTAAAAACATCATTTGTGCCTCTGAGAAGTAAATGAGGGCTTACTTCCTTTTGGAAAGGTCCAGACTTATGTGCCAATACTTATTTTAAATAATGCTCAGCAAACGTCACACTTCCATATGACTGAGATGTAGTGAGCACTTCCTCTGTACAAGATCGGCTTTGCTGGACCCATGTCTGGAGAGAGCTTTAGTAATATCCCAGTTTTAAAAAGCCTAAATTTTTGCTCAGACTCTTGCATTTGGGAATTCCAGACTTGTTTCAGGCTTAAGCACATAACTTGCCAAGCAGACCTCAGCTTCCCCGGAGAATCAAATTTAACAAGTTAGCTTCTGCTTTTTACAGTATTTCTACTAATAATGTTAACTTTAATGGTGTTTCTGTCTGTCAGTCAGTCACGCGTTCAGATCTTGTTTTCATTTTACTAGATCAGGGGTCCTCAAACTACGGCCCGCGGGCCAGATACGGCCCCCCAGGGTCCTCAATCCGGCCCGCCGGTATTTACAGACCCCCCCCGCCTCTGTCCTGTCTGCCGTCTGCTCTCGGACGGGGACACCCCCGTCCCCCCGCAGTCCCACGGGCGGCTCTCTGCGGGGCCGGCGCGGCGGGACGGGACGGGGCGGGGAGGCGGAGTGCGGGACTCGCCCCCGGGCTGCCCCGCGCTACGACTGGCAGGGACAGATATGGAACCTAACACTGACCATCTCATTAGCCAAAAGCAGGCCCATAGTTCACACGGAAATATTATTTGGTTTTGTTGATTACAGTTGTTCTTCATTTTAAATAGTGCATTCTTTTTCCTGTTTTTTGTGCACTACTACAAATAAAATATGTGCAGTGTGCATAGGAATTCGTTCATTTTGTTCCAAACTATAGTCCAGCCCCCGGCAGTGTCTGAGGGACAGTGAACCGGCCCCTTGTTGAAAAAGTTTGAGGACCCCTGTACTAGATACTGCTTGTACATTTTCAGTTACATCTTTTTTCATAGATATTTTCTTCTCCTTAATCTCATTCCATTTCTCATTTTTGCTGCGCTCCCCCGCACATCATCTCCATGTCATGGAGCACATAGTCATTGCTTTCGGCTTTGATGGGTGGACTCTTTTAGCTGTCAGAGATCAACTACAGCTCTTGGCAGCCAGAGAGTATCTCCAGCCAGGTTGCTAAGGTCTTTCTGGTTGCAGTTTGATATCGTTGATGGCATCATCTATGCAAGAGCAGGTGACTGAACAGGAATAGGGAAGAACCAGCTTGACTTCCTAGCAGGCATCTTAGGATGGGAGAAGCTTTCAGTGTGGGATCACTTGTGGCAGAAATGTCTCACTTGACGAGTACACACACAGAACAGTGCAGAGCTCCTGGACCTGCTCCTTCTGGCAGAGAAGCAAAAGTTCATCAGGCAGCACTACAGGATCTGTGTGCTACATACACACCCAAATTCAGACTTTATCCATAGCTCAGGCAATGAGTAGTTAGAAAGTTTCATACTAATCTGGCTGTGGTGATTAGTCTGGATATTAATACTCTTTCTTGTTAGTATGCAGGGAAATGGTATGCCCTGGCCAAGAAGGATCCAGAAGGCCTTTTCCTTCAGGACAACATCTCTGCTGAATATACTGTGGAGGAAGATGGCACAATGACTGCATCTTCCAAAGGCCGAGTGAAACTTTTTGGGTGAGCTTTCTTGACTTTCAGCTTTAGGTGCTGCCGAGAGATGCGGGTTGAAGGGCACATGGTTCATGATGTCTGAGCACAGAACATGACTTGGATGATTTTCCCACCAAAAACAGAAACTCAGCCAAGGCGTGATAATAGAAGCTGAGGTTAGACACTTTTGAGTCCTGGATTACTTCTTGTTCTAGCTCAGGTCTGAGTTCATCACAAAACCACTGGATAAAGTCAATTATAAAGACAAAATTTGAATGATGGAGTGGTTAAGTAAATTAACTGCATCAAGTGAAGGAGCTAGTGAAGGCTTTGAGATTGCAAGGGCAGGACAGCTATAATTTCAGAGTTTGGGGAAAGGAGAGGACTGTAAATGACCATTATTTTCAGGTCTCTCAACAGTGTCGGACAGATTTCTGAGGAAAATATGTGGTTAACTCTGAGATACCATTGCAATGCTTCAGTGGACAGATAGCAAGAAGCTTAGAGTTTTGCCTGTTGGTCATGATTACTACACAGAATTACAGCATGTAAAGGGATTAAATAGCTTTCTGATTGAAGAAAAGATAATCTGGGGCTTCCAGAAGGATAGCACTAGCAGGTGTCTGTGAACCTTGTAAGTCATAACAGCACAGCACTTCAGAATATTTTGATAAGGCACAAATGTTGCACTTTACAGGCAGGTTACACAGTGCAAGTGGGAAGATTCCTAAAAGGATTCTTCAGAAACCAAGTAGGGTCTCAAGGCTGCAATTTTATTTTTGCAAAGGCAGGATAAAGGAGAAGCGCAGCCTGAGCAAGGAAGGGAATTATGATCTTTCCTGTTTCACAAATCCAGGCAATTCTTGACAAACTGTGCTGGGACATGAGTGCTGTTCAAAGCAAACAGATACCAATCAGAAAAGGGCATTGCAAGAAATGAGCTCCTACAGTGCTCTCAAAGGCTGCGTGATGGGTTTTCACTAGCTTGGCAGGGGGGCTGTAATAATTACTGTGTTTGTAACAGACATCCCTGCGCCAATATTGCTAGGAAGGGTTAGAGAGAGGAGAGCCAATGCCCCGCCTCTGCCTGAGGACACAGTAAATTACCCCCAAATGAGCCCAAATGCAGGCCAGCTCGCTATGTGGACTGCTAGCAGGGACCCAAGAAACAATGTGCATCATTTTGCTTGGTGGCTCTCTGCTTGTACAGAAATGGGTGGCAAAAAGCCTGCTGCCCGAGACATGGCGTAGTCATACAGAAGAGTTGGGGAAACAGACAGCAACAATGTACTGTTACTGATGGGGTAAGGGTGTCAGATTTAGACTACTTAATGACAAACAGTGACTTTACATTAAGAAAGGCCACACCCATGCCTGAGGCAGTTGTGTCCAAGTCCTGAGTGAGACACGGGTTTGAAGCTCACATGTTGCCATGGTTTACCTTGAATCTCATGGATCTTGTTGCAGTTTCTGGGTGATCTGTGCTGACATGGCTGCTCAGTATACAGTACCTGACCCAAACACTCCAGCAAAAATGTACATGACCTACCAGGGACTGGCCAGCTACCTCTCCAGTGGAGGTGAGTGAAGTTCTCTGGCCCTCTGATGCTAGTCAATTACTTACAGCTGCCCAAATGTGTGTTTTGACACATGAACAGGAAAAACAGCTCATCCCAGATTGCTCCAAGGGGAGACAAAGCATACTTTTTGGAAGGGAATACTTTATCCAAGCAGTGCATTTTATCTCCACAGAAGGGGCAGGATCCAGAGACTCCCAAGAGACTCTACTTACACACCATCTACATTAAGACGGAGGACGCAATTTAGAGGCATTGATCCACACACAGATTTTGTACAGCCAAGTGAGATGTTGAACCTAGGGAAGCATAATTCCTGGGCCCCACTATGGGCATTATAGATGTGCTGAGGTCAGTCATCCTTGTATTCCTCATACCTAATTGGAGGAGACATGTGGATCCACATTAGCACTCCAGCAGCAAGTCACAGCTCTCCCCAGACAAGCACAGCTGGACTCAAAAGATAATGGAGCTGTTAACTGAAGTTCCTCTTGCAGAAATTGCTCACGCTGAACCTCACTTATGCACCCTGCAAACCCTATCCTTTGTGCCTGAATGTCCCATAGCTGTGGAACTCCAGTTGTAGCAGTTGGGGAGGACTTGGCCTCCCTTTGTAAAAGTAGTACACCCATTTTTTACTGGAAGATAAGCCACACCAAAATGAAAGTAGCTGAGCATGACTGAAAGCAGGAGGCATGTTTTGCTGAGGCTTCCTGTACAGGAAATGTAATCTGTAGGGCCCAAATTTAACCTGTGTGCCCTTCCCGTCACCATACTTGAGCAAGAAACATAAAGAGATTGTCATAGAAAACCTAGAAAGTCCTAGTCCTCCTAATAATTCTAGCCTTTGAAACAAAACATGAAAATGCACAAGGAACCACATGATCTCAAGATTCTCTGTGCTTGTTTCAGTTCTTCACTTCATGGTGTGGAGATAAGCAGAATGTGGGAGATAATATTAGATACTTTGGGAAGTTATCGCTGCCATGTATTGAGGAGAGGTGACTTCTTGTGGAAGGATACCCCCCTGCTCTGTTTATCCCCGTGACAAACACGTGTTCTGATGTTTTAGGGGACAACTACTGGGTGATTGACACCGACTATGACAACTATGCCATTACCTATGCCTGCCGCAGCCTGAAGGAGGATGGCTCCTGTGATGACGGCTACTCCCTGATCTTCTCACGCAATCCCCGTGGCCTCCCCCCAGCCATTCAGCGCATTGTGCGCCAGAAGCAGGAAGAAATCTGCATGTCTGGCCAGTTCCAGCCCGTGCTTCAGTCAGGTACTTTCGGCTAATTAGCAAACTCACCTAGTGGTAGAATAAGTGATTGCATTTGCTGTTGATGTGACAGAACCATGGCAAACTAAGTTGTACTCTTTTAAACGTTTAAATGTTAGATCTAATAAGAAATAGCTGCAAAGTCCATGTGAGGGCAAGAGCTTCTTAGGGCTGGCTCTGCAGCCTTAAGATTGCCCTTACCAAAATCTTGTGTGTTGAAACTGGAACATTACCAAAAGATCAGCTTTGTTACTCTATTAGATAGGACAGACAGGGGTGGAGTATCAACCCAGTGTTTCAGCACGTGGAAATGTTTGCCTTGGCCACTTGGATAACGGCATCTTATCTTGCATCTGTGTAGTGTCCTACAGTAGGAAAGGAGAAGAAAGTGCCTAAAGGAAGGAGCACCCTCATTCTTCTTACCACCACGATTTGTGGTGGTCAGAATAGCAGGGATGAGGGGCTCTGAGCAGTGTTTTTGACTGTGTCTGCTCGTAGTGGGAGTCAGCAGCCGTGCCACATACATGCAGACTGTGTTCAAAGTTCATTTTGAGAATGTTTTTCTCAAGATATGGGAGTCAATCTTCTAGCTTAAATGCTGTCCATGAGGCAGACACTTGTTTAGAGCTATGCTGCAGTCAGAAACTCCTCCTTGTTGGCAGTTGGTGCCCACACCCTTCACATACTCACTGACTTGCCTGGAAGTTGGCCAGGCCCAAGGCCAGTGTTCTGTGTTGCGGGACAAGGAGTAGCAGCCAAAACCTTCTGAACAGCACACCCTTGTCAGCTAATCCTCCACTGCAGAGCAGCATCATCATCCAAAGTTGGGGGTGTTGGATGGCAATCCCTGCCCCATACCCCTCCATACTGCCCACTGTAGCCGAGGGAGGGCAGTTGATTCGCAGGATTATGGACAGAGGCACCGGAAAGCCAAAAATACAGGTCTAGCTGGGAAAGGCTGTGTGAATGCTGTGCCAATAGATACAGAGCAATGCAAACAGCAACTTTTCCATATCCCCATCCTAATCTTTTACTGTGATTCACAAGTACCCTAGGAAGATTGTAGCTATAGCTACAGTGGAGACTAAAAGGCTGTTAAAGCACTTTGCAAATTTACTTGAAAGGACTAAAGTTTACTTTTCTTTCTTTCCAGGGGCCTGCTAAAAATACATTTCTGATCCTATCCTTAAATACAGAAATCAGACCTCTTGGTCTTGAAGTTGCCACTCAGCTAATAAAAATCATAGGACTAGTGTGTTTTTCCTAAAAAAACACATCACAACATTCGGGGATCTGTAAACTGTGTGCAATACAATATTACCTAATGTAGCATTTATGAATAAATGTTTTTAAAAAAAACCCCACTTCTGGAACTGGTTTTTATTACCTGCTGGAGAGCAGAAAGAGCAAGGATGTTCACTGAGGAGAGGAGACAGCAGGCAATACAGGTGAGACAGTAGGACAGTGTCACTCCCCAGTACCACACAGGGGGTGCAGGGCAAGGGTGGTGAGAGGGACAGGCCCCCTGATAGTACTGATCATCAGACAAAAGCATGGTGACAGGGCATATCTGGCATTCACCTGGGAAGTGGGATGCCCAGAAAAGCACAGGGTGGCAGACATCCATGCTGGTGAGGTGGCTCCAGTCAAAAATAGGACTGGAGAGTGGATCTGAGGTAGAGCTATCTGCAGTAAGGTTCCCAAGGGAACAGGGGTGTGGGCTGAAACAAAGAAGGTTTGTGAACTCTGGGCAAAGGGTATGTGGGTGGAGGCCCCAGGTGAGGCTGCACAAGGCAGCAAACGTTGTGGGTGCCTGCAGGGCCCTAGCATATAAAATGTACCTCTTCTACCACCACATCTACTTAAATTCTGAAGCTGAGAAACTCTCTGGAACAATTCTGAGATGAGGCTGACAGTGTGTTAGTATCTTACAGTTACTTCTGGTACATCAGAGTACTCAAAAGTCTGCACAGAGTATTTCTAACTAGACCCTAGACCACAAATGCATTTCAATAAGACTAGATACTACTTTTTAAAGGAGCAGTTACTTGCACTTCTAATGGCATGAACAGTAATTTACTCTCCACTGCCTTCACCATCCAGCTTTCAGTATCTGAGAGGTATAGAACTGAAAGATATAGAACAGACAGATTTCAAAGATACAGAAAAACAAAAGAATAGCATCTACAAATCTTCATATAGAAAAAGGATAACCCAAGTCACTATTATTGATATGTACTTCCTGCTGCTTTTAGAAAAATGTCTTTGAATATTTCCTATTAATAAAACTACCAGTCTAGAATGTCCCCAGCACCCTGATGAACCCTGCAGTTTGTCAACAACATACATTTTTACAAGTTTTGATTGCCAAACATAGTGGTAAGACCAAGCTGAACAGCTCCTATCCCCAAAGCTTTCAAAAGGTGTGTGGCACAAAGCTGACGTTGAGTGAAGATCTTCAGAGCACTCGCTACACTATTGAACAACTTCTGCAAGCTGCTTGCACAGTCTTATCTACTGTAACTGATCTGTTCTGCATCTGTTGGAAGGAACACAGAAAGCCAAGGCTTTTCTAAAAACCAGAGGCGTTATCCCAGGGATGCAGGCAAGTCCCTGAAGCTTGTCTTTCCAGGATTTCCAGGCAGTACTCCTAAGCTCTCAACCAGCTTCAAATAAAGCTTCCTTGCTCTTCAGGTCTCAGGAAAGGGAACAAGACGGTGAACTACCATCTAAAGCTAAGGACAGAAGAGGAGCCGTAGCAGGCAATGCTAACAAAAGCCCACGTAGATGGAGACTCCTGTCTTTCCTGCTGGAGTAAGTGCAAGGTCAGTGCATTGACTGCATGTTCACCACCTGCATTCCTCTCCCATGAGGAAGTATTGGGGTGGAATCTGTGAACATAGGACTTATATCACAACTGATTACACAATGCTAACCCTTAGCTGAAGGAGCCTGGCCTTTGGCCAGAACATTCAATCCTAGAGAAGTGGGATCTTTAATATCTATAGTAATTAATAATTGTATGACCAGAGCAGATAGGAGTTCTAGC
Source organism: Serilophus lunatus (assembly GCA_013399895.1). Taxonomy (NCBI): domain Eukaryota; kingdom Metazoa; phylum Chordata; class Aves; order Passeriformes; family Eurylaimidae; genus Serilophus; species Serilophus lunatus. Next base: position 53,760 of record VXBA01001416.1, on the reverse strand, counting down.
AATAAAAGATATGCAGGACCAAGTGCATCCTTATTGATGTATCATCTGTCCAGATGAGTCAGGCAGTGAAATCCCTCCTTACCCACAAGAGGTTATGCCTCCAGGCTCATAGGAACACAGTAATGATTCTACATGAATACACCACAAGAGTTGTTATACATGCCCCAGGAATCTGAATCGTACTTGGGGGAACATGTTCTCATCAGGACCAGAAGCAGACCCTCATCATTTCATCTGGTGAGTTAATAAACAGATGGACCTTAGCTCATATCCATTTCTCTCCAATGACTGCAGGAAGTGTAAAAGACAAGGTATGGTAGGGCAGGCAGCCATGAGTGCATTCTTCTAAGATTTACACTTCTCTTGAAATTCCACTGAGTTCAACATGAAATGTATAGGGAATACCTAGGGGCAGACAATATTCTGTCTGCTGTTTGAGCTGGCTGATGAAAAGCACTTTTAAGCGTGTATATAGGCCCCAAGCCATAATCTCTGTCCTGCACAAACATTCCAGAACAAGAAAAAAATTGTTTACGAATTAAAAAGACTGTTGTTTTGTCCTCAGAAGGTCCTTTACCGCTGGTAGAAAGACTATGACTGTGCAACAGCAGGAGGGACGCTGCAAGGATATTATCCTTCACACATCAGTGAACCTCCTCCCAGCAAGGACACTGCCAGTCGTGAGATACGACACTATTTAAGTCTTGAAATTTTTTATTATAAGGTTCCTTTCATGCTTTGTTTAATTTTAATGTTGGAACATGCACCAATTAAGGGATTTTTTACGCCTTGTGCTGGTAGCCACAGCAAGCAGCTGTGTGGTACTTGGTTGTTGGCTGAGGTTAACCATGACAGTCCTTGAGAACAATCTTTAATTCCTGAAATTTAGTTGTTGACATGAGTTTCAAGCGGTTTCTACAACACAATGATCAAATCCTGTTTTTACAGGATTCATGTAAAAGATTTAACAACTGGTTTTATTGAGTAGCATAAAGGATAGTAACAAATGCAGCACAGACACAATTAGACAAAATAAAAGTTGAAAGGTTCAATTTCAAAATGTTACATAGTTGCAAAATTGTTAAAACCTTAGAAACTTTTGTTTGTCTTGCAGGCAAACAATCCCACTCCGCACTCGCAGAGTGCACTTGCAGTTATATATTCTCATTTGGATTTACGGCCAGCAAGAGACATACCTGACAGCTCTGCAGTCTTGCTTTGGTTCTGATACAGCAGAACTACTAAGCACCTGCTACTCACACTTAGTGCTATGAACATCTGGCACTTCTCAAAACTCAGACTGTGACAGGGGACTGATCACTGCCTAGCAATAGAGATTAGTTAAACATGCAATTCCGAGAGCACTATCAGAGAGAGTCACCAACAAATGGTTACAGAAATCTCAAGTTTCAAGTATTAAATAGTGCTTATCTGTAGACATTAAAGTACAAAAAAAGAGAAGAGCATTTCAAAACTTCTATACTTTGAAATAAATTCAAGACTGGAAATACCAAATTATCTTCTCTGTAATTGTTTATACATGCTCATTCCTTAAAGGAATAAGTTTACACCATAGCAGCAAAGAAGACTTTTAGATGAAATCTTCTATTTTTCATGGTTTGCACATCTATACATTTTCTTCTACATCCCTGAATAACAAAATCAATACTCTTCACAACAGCTATGTTTTGTTTTTTGGGTTTTTTTTAACCACTTGTAGCTAGTGCATAGTCCTTGGTTTGATAAAGACTGCTATATTCTGATTGCCAGTGTGGGAAAATTTTAAAGCAGAAGGCCACTCAAGTGGGACAGCCCGACAGTGAAAATTGCCCCCTCAAGATCCTGTATCTTCCCCTGCTTCAGACACACTAAAATCTCTCAATACCTAATATTTCTTTAGATTTTTCTTGTTGTTCTTATACTAGAAAAACAGTATGTCTTAACTACTGGATTTTATTCAACTGTGTATTCTGTGTATGTACACCTAGGGGCAGTTATAACAACTTTAAAATACATTTTTAGTATCTCCATCCAAGTAGAACTTCTCAGTACCTTTTCTGAAACTGTGAAGGTTATCAGTTCAGTAGGCTCCATGACCCTTTTTTGTTCTGTTTTATGGACAAGGAATTCGAAGATTAGGATGTGACGTGTGACTCTCATTCAAACTTCAGTGAAATTCAGTGAATATTTAAGACATATTTCATCTGAATTCTGTGTCAAAATGAATCTTTTAAGGCTAATTTTCTGTATAAGCACATGAACAAGTAATCAGAAGGTAAGGAGATATAAGGCCACATGTCATACATACTGCTTTTTTTCCGTGCTGTAAAAGTGAGGGCATTTGAGGTAATTCAGCTCTCTCCCACTGTGAAAACTTGTTGGGTTTTTTTTGTCTGAAACCTGAATGTTTCATCAAATATGTAGTCTTTGTTGTTGTGTGTTGGTGAGGAGGCTGATGTCAGCAAAGAGAGCAGTAGGGGATTTGTTTGTGTGACAAAGTCACTCCTCTTATGGAAAACACTCCAGCTGTTTTCACTGGCATTATCCTTCTCTCTACAAGCCTTTTAAAGGCAGAGCTCAAACAGTGCCAATTGTGAAAAGAGGAGAGTAAAAAAACACTCCTACGATTTCAGGGAACTTTGCTGTTTACATGAAGTGTTGGCAGCTGCAAGCACAGACAGTGGTGTTCTGTAGCCCATGATCTCAGACTATCACACACATGTACAAGTGCTTTGCAAAGCACAGAAGCTCAAACTGTTCTTGGTTAATTTCCTAGCAACCCTGCTATTTTCAAGAGAGTGCTCTTCTGTAATATGGAAACACAAAAGGCTCTAACTGGTGTTTCGGCTTTCTCCTGACTACCCAAAACTGAGTGGTCACTTACATTTTGAGAGCCAAGGTGTGCTGGGGGAAGACCTTAGCTGTAAGGGCTCTAGATGCCAGGCTAGGTGACACCAAAGGAGATGAAGAGGAACTTGCAGGATTGGAACCTCCATAACAAAGAGGCAGCGGCTGACAGCCACAGTGCAGACAGGTGACTTTGGGCAAAAACAGAATAGGCAAGGAAGTCTGGAGGCTAGGGCTTTGTGCACCTTCTTCCCCTCTGAGGATGAGCTGCAACCCCTTCCTCTGCCTTTGGGAAATAGCTCTGGCATCCAAGTAACAGTCACAAATGCTGAGAGAGCTGAGTGGGAACCTCTTTGTGAGAGACTGAAGAACCTCATACACCTGAAGACATGGCAAGAGCCCTGAAACAACCAACTGTGACTACCTAGCAGGGAAGAAGGGATCCTTCACTTCATTGTTTGGAGATGTTTGGTCGCTGTACACTTTTTCATCCCACCATTATGTCAAGACAGCCTGGCAGCTAAGGCAGGCAGTTTATCCTCAGACAGATCCTCCTAGCACCTCTTCTGCCATCCTCACTCACACAGTGAATCAGTGGTCCTGTTCCAGCTGCAGTTTGCAACCTCTATAAATCTTTGTTAGTCCTGGGTATTAGCTCAGTGTAAAATTGCAAGTAATAAATACTTATTCCTATGATTCCTAGCTGACAAGCTGAATCCCAGTCCTGTGGCATCCTCCTATGAGTTGGGTTGTCATTTGTGGCTGTTTGATGATGCTGTTTTTAGTGCTGTGAAGAGTTAATAGGGGCAGTTGCTTCTAACTTGCATTCCTAACTTGCTTCATCAGGTCCCTTCCATATTCCCTCCTCAGACTGGGAGGAGTTTACTTTTCTGGGGAGTTGCCATTTGCAGAGAACATACATCACTCTGACACCAAGCCAGGCACCACTCTTCAGAGTCACTTGAAAGATTCCACATATCCCACGGGAAGAGAGGACAGGCCTGCCTTCCCCCAGTAGTCAATGGCACGCACTCTGTAAAAGCCGGAGACTGAGCTTCCTGCAAATGAAAAGGTTAGAAATGGTCACTGTGAATGGCTGACACCTGTGGTATTTGAAGGATGTGAAATGTAGGTTTGTGGAATGGGCTAGGAAAATCAGTTCTGATTCTGTGTAAATGTGTCTGTGCCTGTCTAACATAAAATTATAAATTCCTCATGAACAAATACTAGCTTTCTTGCCTTGCTGCACCTCATGAGGATCTGCAAGTAAGGCTACAGGACTGCTTTGCCAGCAGTCCCTTTGGAAGAAGGCTATGACATCTTCTGGGACACATAGTCACTTCCTTTTTTTGCTGGCTTACTTTTCTGCCTGAATTGTGCCTTTCAAACAGACTATGTGGGGACAGGTTCAACAAAGAAGCAGAGCAAGAAGCACGGAGGCTGATTGAAAACCCACTGCTCAACTCAGGAAACAGCACCACTTACTTTAGAGGTAGGTGAGTTGATGTTCTGCTGCTTTTTATCCTTGATCCAGTTCAAAGAACACAGCTTTCTAATATAAATTTGGGGGAGTTTTATCTATTTACTTGACTTTTATGTGTGCTTTAGTATTTTTTTCCTAGAAGAAAAAGAATGCTGGAAACAATAGGTTAGGAGCAAGTACCTAGCAATAAAGGCTGTTGAGATGTGAGATTTTTTGGAGCAGTCATTTGTTTTTTTTTTTGAAACAAACAATTAAAACTGGTATATAATATTATAATAAAGTATGATAATGAATACTAATTTCAGAGATTTGCCATGATTGACAGTATTTGCTTACCTGGGTAAGCTTTTCATTGCTCTGCACTTTATTATGCATCCACTGCTGATGTTAAGATTTTCTTGGGACAAGACAAGCTAATGTTTCTGGTAAAAACATCTCTGGATTGCTCTTTATTAGTATCAAATCAAATGCCACTATCATCATTCACTTGGCTGTTTTATCTGGGTAGGCTTCTATTGTGAGTTGGCTGTACTTGAAGAGAAATGATTATATGTTCTGGAAGAAGCCTTGCCTGATGGCAAAGATGAAACTAACTGCCCTCTAATGTGAAACATTTACAACTTAAGCAGCTAGTCAGGGATAAGAAGAAAGTTCTAGGAAACAGCAAAGAGAGGTGTCACTCTGTTTCAGTGTTCAATAGCCAGGACAAACTTTATTACAGGATGACTCCTCTGTTCTTACAGTGGAGCAAATCAATAGCTTGGGATTGCCAAACCATAAAAGGAACTTGTGACCATGAAAGCAGAATGGTAAACTTTCTCCTGGAGCAGATCAAAACACTGTAAATGGAAGACAATCAACCCCTTCATGGAAAGGTGGGCATGACCTCTGACTTATTTGTGTGTTGATCCCATGTCCTTAGACAGTCTAATACCTTAAGACTTTATGGTACACAAGTATTACCAAGGCAGTTTGCTCCAATTGCTGTACTCCAAGAACACTCTACAAATTTTGGCAAAGGCATGGGCAGCACCTGTGGGACTGAAACTCAGACTTACCTTGCTGTGAGTCTACTCTCAAAAGCACAACACCAAGCTCTGGTCACATGGAGCCATCTTTGTTGTTGCTGTCATTTTTGCACACCCGCTACAAAAGGGCTGCTTAGCTTCTCAGGGACCTTTCCAGACCTGCAGCTGGGTAACTTTGTCTTCTGTTGCAAGGAATTTATCTATGGCAATACTACTAATAATGTCCTCATGACTATTTGTTAATCAGTGTTTGTCCCTGAGAACAAAGCTCGTACTAAAAACTGGTCCTAAACGAAGGGAAGTGCTCTTACTTGTGTGGGGAATGTGTGTTACCAGAAAGTTATGTACCTTCAGCAGTTACTAAACAATATTTCACACACACATGTGTGGCAATACCAATAGGACAGATTACTTAATATGAGTATTCTTGCCATACCTGGACTGTAGACCCAGAGAGTGAATATTGTGTCTTTGGCATTAATCCGCTGGTATGCTTTTCCATCTGATGAAAATTCCACTTCGAATGTCTTTATACACCTAAACAGGAAAACCAGACACCTCAGTAAATACAAATGATAATGTGCTGAGCAATCAGCAAATCAGGGGCCATTTCAACAACAAGCAGGCCAAATCCAGGAGATATTCAGTTGACTCATTCCTATCAAATGAAGCACAGCATGAATTGTCAGTATTACAAATAACCAAGGGTCCAACAACCCACAGAAGAACACCCAGGCTGACTCACTACATTGGTTATGTGCAGCATTACAAATATTAAGCATCTTTTACTCCCAAACTAGGGTTATCAAGAGTAGTTTGAAAAGGAGCTAAGTCAGGGCTTTCCAAAGCAGTTTAGTTGTGCACTGGATCAACTCTGCCAGTTCACCTGCAGAGGGTTTCCAGTCCAGTACAGCTTGCTGAAGCAAGGAAGAGGAGGTTTCCTCTTCCAGTTCACACCCTTATACAGAGATGTGCAAGATCCCACATAGCATCTGCTGATAATATAACTTTTATCATGGATCTTCCTATCTGCTATGCTGAAAGCAAGTCCCTCAGAAATGCTATTGAATCCTGGTAAGCAACAGGCAGATTCCTCTGGTCACACAGTAAGTTAGTCAGGATTGCTCTCCACAGTCAGGGCATTCAGGTCATACAGTTCATTTTGTCAGAAAAATGCACTGTTAACATCTCACAAGCAGCAATTATTCATTAATTTGTGAACTTGTTTCACTCTCTAAGACTGCTGACAACTTAGGCAGAAATGTGTTGGTAACTCAGCTGTAACATTTTATTTTAAAAGCTACTTACTTTGAATTTACACAATCATCCCACAGCACAACGACCTGCCCCTTTGTGAGAGGGATCAAACGAACACCAGTCACCTGTCAAAACATATGCCCATGTAAGAATACTGTAAAAACCCATCAGCCAGGTCAGATTTCTGTGTTCATCCTTCCTTACTGATTTTTTTGCTTTTTTTTTTTCCATTGAGACCAGATGAAAAAACAAAATTCCTGGCTCAGTGGCCTGTAACCTATGTCTCCCACCCATGAACCTTGCAGAGTACCTTCAGAGACTGAGCACCACTATGAACATGTGTGGAACCGAATGAGCAGATACAGATGTCTAATGTAAGACAGCAACAACTCCCTTTTATCTTTAGCTATCAGTAGTTAACTAGAGAGTTGTTTTCAAGCCTGGTAGCATATAATGTGATTTTTAAAAGATACTGCGCTTTTTAATACTACATTGTTATTTTCCCACCATGGATAAACTTCCATTTATCTGAGCAATGGCTTTAATCACTTGCTGTGCAATGCTTTATCTTATACCTCAGAGAACCCTCTCATCAAAGGAGAGAATTGTCTTTTAACAAATAGTTGACCCAAATGTTAGTCTGGATCTCCTTATTAAAATTTAAAGAGGGAAGCAGTTTCTTTTTTGCTAAGTCTGAGAGTAGACTACAATACATACTTGACTTGGAGCAGCTCTGGGTCTTGCACAGATGTGAACAAGAAAGACTGAGGGAATGGGAAAGTCTTGCTTCAGTGTCAGGATGCCACCTTCAGGAAATGGGAATGGGCCTGTTGCCACTGCATCCTGTGGGGGCAAAGAGTAGTGTTGTGGATCATCTTTCATTACAGCACCTAAAAGCCAACTGTGAAATCAGTGTGAAGTGCCTGTGTATTTATTTTAGGACTCTAACTTGCCACTGAAGTTGGAGTTGCTAAGTGGCTTACAGTCGTTAAAATTCTACAAGCTGGGAGACTTCTTTATCTCACCTGTTTTCCAGCTCTTCAGGAAACAAAGGATTTGTCCATCTCACAGACTGGGTTGATCAGAAATGTCCTTTAGGCACAATCTGCCACTTCTAGTAGCCTCCTATGGATGCCTTTTAGGCTAGAGGTCTTTACAAACTCCTGTCTCTTCACAGTGTGCAGAGAAAGCTGTTGCTAGCTATAACAGCCACACAGCTGGTCTCTGAGGGTGAGGTTTCACCAGATGGTCAAAAGCAACTAAAACCTTGCTTCTGCCCTTTTAAAGGAAGAGATAATGGCTCTTACAGTATCCACCACGCCTTAGCAATAGTCCTTTATGATGACTGGGAAGAGAATACATAGTATTGTATACCAGAATCAGAAGGCAACTACTGCTTGTGGGCATTGAAGGAGATAAAAGTGGCTTCCTCTATTTTAAATTATGGGTCTGAATGCACAGGGAAATTATGGGAAAGGGAGCTGAAGCAATAGGCTGCTTACATATTCTCACACACAGCAAGTAATCTCCACATGGCTTTCATCCATTGGGAGGACAAGAGTTCTCAGAGAGGATTTACTCCTCAATTGCCTCTGCAGTGCATTCAGCACTAGTGAGAACAAGGGGAAACTGCAGGCCTCCCTCTGAGCCTCTGAGAGTCTTCTGAACTTGCACTGGTTAGATTCCACTTCTGGCAGCTGTTTGTTTTCTGTTATTGAGGGGATCATTTCAACTCTCTAATGTAGCAATTTGGCTCTTCTGTAATATACACAGGGATATATATGTGACTTATTTGGGGAGATAAAACAGAAGGGGTCTCAAAAGTCACTGAAGTTTCAAAGAGAAAGTGGAACTTCTCCAGGAGCAACTGTGCCTCCTTATTTTATGGGTAGGCCAGTAGCAAAGAAGTTGATCATCCACAGTTAGTCTCTCGTACAACTGAAGGTAACGGCTACATTTCTCTGCATGACTACAAGTGCATTTTTGTGTGTCTATAAGCAGTGCATGACCGTGGGCTAAGCAAATTTTGACTACCTGGTCTCATTTCTTTTCTTCTTCACAAGCACTTTACCCATACAACACTTTAAGCATACCTCAGCATCCCTTATTTGCTGAAACTGTTCCGGTGAAGGAAAGTCAGGGCTTCCTAGGTTTTTCCACTTCAAGTAGGGATTGGTTTGGTTGTTATCCAGGTAATATGTCACATACACCAGCTCTTTAGGAAGACAAATGAAAGTAAAGTCCCTACTTTGATTTAAAGCTTAACAAGAACAAATTTAACAGAAGGTGTGTAAGTCTACCTTCTCAAAAATTATTTCAGCTCATTGGAACCTGGCTTCCACTGGAAACTTGCACGTCTAGCACTCTAATAAGGCTCTGCAGTATACATTTGCCAAGTTTACGTTTCAAGTTATTACTTCCATACTCAGGATTGAAATCCTCTTTTTGCACAGATGCTGTGCATATCTGTTGGGCACCTGCATCAGTTTTGTAATCATGTGTTCATATTGGCTGTCTTGGAGTTATCTCATTAAGGGAATTGTTGCCTGGCAATATCAGGCCAGGAACAATGGGATTAATAGCTTTCCAAAAAAGGTAGCATTTGGCAGATCCCATTGAAGGCAGAGTCAAAGTGTAGGCATTAGGAAAGAATCTTTCCTAGAAGAACACCATCATAGTTCAGAAAATCCAGGAGTGCCCAAAAGAAAGAGAAAGTTAGCAAATGAAACTCATTCTTGCAACAAAAGGCAGCTAGGCAGAAGCGTTTCAGCAGATGTTTTATCCTAAAGATCAATTATGTGAGCTGTCTACACGGTATGTGTTTACCTCTAAGACTGGGGAAATGGGTGGCATTCACTGTGACGGTGCTAGCGTTAGATGAAGTCCTGTTATCCTCACTTGAATACATCAGTAGAGTAGCTTGCCAGCTGTCTGAGGCTTGCATCTCACTTGGGATGTGCACAGATGCCAGCACACCAATTGTGCTGTTTTGAGTGCTCTCACCTCCACTGCTCTTCACTTCTGCAAAAATCTGCTTTTCCCCTTTAAAAAACAACTCTGTAAGCATCACTGTTAGACCTCTATCAGCTTCTGATACAGGAAGGGTGAAAGCATACAGATCTATAGGTTGAGCCATGTTATACTTTGTTTCACCAGTTACAGGATTCAGTCAGGCTTATTTTTCAGTAGCAGAGCATACACATAGTAGAGCAGTTCTTATGGTCAGCAGTTCAGCTAGCAACATGCAAATATGTGACAGTGAACTAGATTCTTCCTTTAATATGCTGCATGAGTCTTCCAGCTGTGGGGATGTCTTAAAGTCATAGGAAGTATCCCTTGCATTACAAGAGGGAAATACTAGTAAACATAAAAGGATTAGTTGGCACACAGACAGTATAAACAAAGCAGTAAGTTAAATCAAATGGATAATAGACTGTCAGGAACATTTTCTGAGCTATTAATTTCTCTGAGGAAATGAAGTTTCATTTTTCTTAACAGAGCTAGTAAAGAGAGGATAGGAGAAATCCTGCTTTAATGAATGGTGAGATAGCAGGAACAAGTTAATCTCTCTGAGGCAGGAAGCTTCTTCTAGGTAGAACAGGTTATGAATGTGCTCTTTAATCAGTGGTTACCATACCTAGCAGTGCCAGCAAGCCCATGACAGTCAGCACTGGTTTCCGCACCATCTGGACATGAGGTGGCTTTGTATTGTTCATCTGAAAACGCGCTGTCAGAGTCCGCTGTGTGAAGTAATGGGGGTAGTAGCTCAAGAAGGCATTGTCATTACTCAGCAATGTGTAGTTGATGGTATTGTTGGCTTTGGAAATGAGCAGATTTTGGTGCTGGATGATTATCTGCAAAGTTAGAGAGAAAATGGACCTTCACCCTGGAGAAAATCCAGCAAACACACAGTGTCTGTATTTTTTAAAAATCTTTACGGCATACTGTCACTCTGCCATTTAGAAAAGTGAGAAGAACAAAACTTCATCATACTCTTGGAGAAACTATATTTTAGGTGATACATTAATCATTGTAAAATCAGAAGTATTTAGACAGTTTTTCCAGTAATAAGTCTCTAAAATAATTAGTACTTGACATAAATAACTAGTATATTTCATTGTCTACTGCACTACTTGCATTGTCTCTGTCCTGGATACTTAATTAGTAATCTGAATCAAATCTAAACCCAAATCTGGAGTTAATTTGTACCCACTCTACCAAGGTCTGGAAGATGGTTCTGGATTCTCTTTCTCAATGTCATTTTTTCCACTTGGTGCTATCTTGGAATTAGTTGTCACGGTATTTCGCTGGTTGCAGTGCTGTTTTCCTGCAAATTGCCAGAGTTCCCAAGCTGTTTGCTAGATTGTGGCTGAGTATCAGAATACAAACAGAATTTCAGAAGGCTGACAACTGAATGGTCTCAAAATTGAGCCCCCAAAAGGAACGCAGGGCTTCACTCAAGTGTTAACTTTTCATTGAATACGTCTTTTTTTGTCCCTTCAAATCACCATGTCATTATTAACACTGTTTTTCTTGCAAACTATCTGCAATGCGGACAATAACTTCTTGCCTTAGAGAAGACTACTTGGTATGCAGCCTAAAGGAATTGGAAGCCTTTGTCTGATAAGATGTATCTTTCTTCTGGGTGATACACATTCTCTGTTTGGGAATCACTACTTTTCACAGCAGAACTTGGACTCTATATGCTGTATAAGGTAATGGGTCACAAAGCACCTGGACTGCAATGGAAACTATTGATTGCTATGCATGGGAAGAGCTGAGTTTATTCTGCGGCCAGGATGCAATCACAGCAGAGCCAGGAATGTTGAGAATTCTTTTCTTCTTCTGCTTTTCTGATCAACATCAGTAATTGTGAGCACTAATTAATAAGACCCACAGATACAGTCATTATCCAAAAGATTGGGGTTAAGCTGGAAGTTCAAGGGACTTCTTAATTATACTTGATGTCTCTTGATGAGATAAACGTATGAAGGAGCTGGAAAACAATGTCTCACATATGAGGTGACAGCTAGCAGTAGTGAGATCAGAGCAGTGGTATTACATCATGGAGGCAGCATGTGTGGGTGTAGTCCTACCAAGCAGCTCTAACTGGGCGACTGTATAAACTATCTCACGCATTCTCCAACTCAGTTTTCTAGCATTTCTCTGACTGGTTCTCAGTTTGGTTTTGGGTTGGTTTGGATTTTTTTAAGGAAAGATGGAGAAAACTAATTCAAATTAAATCAAGTTACTAAACCCACACTATTCAGAGAAACTCTAAGCATATCACTAGACAGCTCTCCTTTTTTAAGATCTAAGTCTGAGTACCTATTAACTGTAAGTCTTCTTTTGCAACTGCATTAACACATCAGGAGACATTAGTATGACAAGACTGCCAGTGAACTATTACCTTTACAACCATAGCTGCATATGTCACATCAGCTCGCCAGAGTTGTGGAATGGACCATCCAACCATTGGATCTGCTTCATCATTATATATGGCAACAGAAGAAAAACCTGGAAACAGCTTCTGAATTTGCTGAACTGTTTCTATTTCTTGTTGCAAGATGTAGAGAGAGCTCCCACCTCCCTGCAACAGTATTTCATATCTGCTTAGTGAAAGTGAGCAAACAGTAGTCAACATTCAACACAAATATATTCTAAAAACATATTCTTGAGTCCCTGAGGACATGTGGACCAGGCCATATTAGTATTTTTATCTCATCCACTACAGCACATACTGTTTGCAAGAGGTCCTCCTAGAATATAAAATGGAAAAGAGGTAGAGGAGACATTTCCCCTAGGAATCAGGCAAAGGCCTGAGTGAAGTCTTGTAACCAAACATCTTGAAAATTTTGTAAGAATAGATAGTCATGCTTCCTGCTATAGGTTGGACACTCATCTTCATTATTGCATTTATAAATCAGAATAAAATGTAGCTTTGATTGAACAGATTAAAAAATTGGTTTTAAACTGAAATCTTAGACTGACCTTCTTATGGAGAGAGATGTAGTCCAGCCTTACACCAGTCTCCCCTGTGAAGAAGTTGGTCCCATTGTAGCAATGACACAGAAGACTCCAGCATATGGGGGATTTGGGTAAGGGGTGGAAGGAATCTCCAGGCCCTCCAAATTTCAGAAAAGGACTGGCTGCTCTTAATCCTTCTGAGCAAGCATCATAATAGTTGAGAAATCCTGAATATATAAAAGATAATAACTCAAAACTGAAACTGGATCTGAAACTACAAGGAGATGTTATAACTCTATTATTTGATTTATTAACAAGACTTCAAAAACTGTGGTTACCCTTTCCTATGCACTGACAACTACCTGAAAGGAGGCTGTAGTCAGGCGGGGGTCGGTCTCTTCTCTCAGGCTCCCAGTGACAGGACGAGAGGACACAGTCTTAGGCTGCGGCAGGGGAGGTTTAGATTGGATATCAGGAGGAACTTTTTCACAGTGAGAGTGATCCCCCACTGGAATGGGCTTCCCAGGGAGGTGGTGGAGTCACTGTCCTTGGATGTGTTTAAGGATAGGTTAGATGATGAACTTAGTGGTGTGGTTTAGATGGTATAGATATTAGACTGATGTTGGGTAGGTTGTTAACCTAGGTAAAGGTTGGACTTGATGATCTCCATGGTCTCTTCCAAACTTATTAATTCTGTGTATAATTCTGTGTGTAACATAAGAAGATATCAAAACCCCAGCTATATTCACAAGGTTCTTCCAAAGGTCTTATGCGGATAGGTTCCTAAACCATGCAATTGTCAGTGGAGAGTTTTCCTTCACTCTACCCCTCAACCCCTTACTCCTAGAAACAGTACCTTATGTCCAACCAATGAACGTGTCTTCTTAGTGTAATTCCTGTTTCATTTTCCCTGTTTCAGTATCCCTGTATATATACTGATGTTCAAGAAGGGAATAAAGTGTAGTCAGCAACATGACCTTAGCAAAACAGGTGTACCTGTCACATTCCTTATCAGTCCCGCCTACCTTTACTTTTGTTGTCAGTATGTCTATCTCACTGTCACCTCTCCACTGACCCCACACAGCTGTCTAAATTTAGCATACTAGTAAGTGCTCCAAAATATGCTTACCTTTCACTGTCATAGACACATTGTCAAAATCGTGGTGGTCTGGTTCATTCCATGTTTCAAAATTCCATTTAGCAACATGCTCCAATCCATACCTATCTGTAGGAGAGGCCTCATTTATCAACGAACTGCATATTCAAGTAATATTACCAATTCGTCACTGATCCAGGCAATCTTATCAATTAGGGCTGCAGGTGACATTCAGTACCCACAACTAGTTTCAAAATGACCTCTCATTTTGATGAAATGCAGCAATATTTGAAAATTATGAAAGGTCAGAGGAATGTGAATTCCAGTCTTGTGGTTATGGCACTCACCTACCCTTAATTCTGGTTGAGGCTTCTTCTGAGTCTTGAAGGTTCTGCTGAACCTTCTGAATGTGAGAAACATTCAGATTATTGAGCAAGCTGGTAGTTTACAACCACAACAATACAACCAACTAAAAGTCAGTTCTTAGAGGCAGACCAAATATGTTACTCAGAACATGCTATGCGTTCAGAATGTTGGTCATGGATGAGCAACAACAGGGGCTATTAACCCGTGGTCTGATCTGGCTTTTTTTTTTTCCCAGTGCTGAAATCCAGAGTCTTGAAACTGATCACAACACAGAACTTTCTGAAGTAGCTAGAAAGGATGCTAGCAGAGCTTGTTCCTTGGTTGTTTTTTTTTACCTTACCTATGTATCTGTTGGCCAGAACCGTAATTAAGTTTCTCCATCTTAATACTTGTTCTTTATCTTCAAAATCTAAAAAATAATTTGTTGGATTCCCCATCAATTCAAACCCTAAAAAGGACATAAGGAATTTTTTGTCAAATGCTATTTCATAATGATTCATTAATGTTATCCCATTATCTGAAATAAACTTGCAATGAAGAAGCATCATTAAATGTGCTTTCTTTCCTATTTTTATATGTTCCCACCAGGAATATTTCAGATTTGAACTTGTTCACATTTGTTATTATTTGTCCATGACTGTAGTAATCAATACCATAAATTGCCAAGATAAATGCACGGTTCAGAGGAAACTTTAAACAGTGGATGTTTGCAGAAATTCATGAGAGGTTATACCTTGAGAATATGCCTCTCTGGCCCTTTTAGGCACATGCCGTTGGATATACATTTTTTCCTTTTGAAGAGATCTCATTTCCAAATTCATACATCTAATACTGCCTTCAAAAGCAATGTAAAACCTTTTGTGTTGTTTTAATTGCTGTAAAACTGTTTTGCTCATACTGTTTACATTTGCATGGACATGAGGTAAAGGCAAGTAGCCAAAGAATGAATATTTATCAAAACTAGCTTTGGAAAAACTCTCTAAGAATTTTCTGAAGATTGTAAATGTGAGTAAACATACATATCAAGCTGTGGAGGCAGGGAGCTGCTCTTACCTGGAATTAGCTTATTTTCCCACAGGCAATCCATAAGGTTATCCAAGGCAGTAAAATTGTAGTGAAGTCTCCCATTTATAGCTCTGAAGAATACAGGTAATAAAAATCAGTAGCAAAGGTAGCTAGTAGATAATGAATCAGAAGGCTTCCTTCTTAAAATTGGTATGTAACAAGGGTTCTTAGAACTGCACACAAACTTCCTTCCTCTAACGTAATGAGTGTTCACCATAAGTAAGTCACAACTCTTGACCAATCCATGCCCTTTTCCTATTTCAGCAGCAGCAACAGAAGCAATATAATGAATCTGCTTGCTGAATTTTAATTTTCTTAACAGAACATTAAAATTTCTAGCTCTTTGCTGAAGTGAAATTTACCTAGATTTTTTTTGTTTTGCTAAGCTGTTTTTTCAGTTTCCATTTGATTACCTACTGCTAGGCCTTGACTACCTACTGTCCCTTTTGCAGTCTTTCTTAATGTTCTCTTAATTTGCAATATTTAATACAGCTTTCTTAGTGGTAGTTCTTATGGGTTTAAGTCCAGATGAAAAACAACTTTGTATCTTTCAAAGAATGCTGAATTTATGCACACAAAGTCTGTAATTTTTATTTCATTGTAAGCTTTTGTTTATTCTCCTGTGCTCCCTGACGTCAGGCTGCAATCTTTTTATCCAGCTTTGAATAAATGCACTCAAAGACTTAGGAGTAGCCCCATAATGAGTCCCTTAGTGTCAGGGAATCTTGAAGGAGCACAAGTAGTAAATTTTTGGGCATGCACCTGCATGGGAACACTGGAATTCTTTTACTCAGGGGATGAAAACTGGCATTTGCAATTTATCTCTGATAAACTTGAGGATTTGCTTTAGATTCCTTAAAAGCTTTCATTGCCTGGTATCCAGTAAAACAAATAAAAGGTACTGTGCATCAGTTTCCCATAACTTGTGAACTTGTGGTCTGATTTATCTGAAATCTGAAAGGGCTGAAGAACTTTTGCCAGTATGAAGTGCCAAATAGGAATGAACAATGAACTTCTATTGACAATATCTGTCAGTATGAATTACCACTATTTGGCCCAAGCTACAGCCGTAGCCTGGTGCACAAATTCTGACCTCAGTATGCCCTGAGACAAAGGTTCTGTAAGCACCTCTGACATAAGTCCACCCCTGGTGACACAACAGCACTGAGCAGGGTCGTGGCAACACCTCTCAAAGCTGATTTCTCAAGCCATGCCAAAGCACTACACATAATTTTTCTGGTACAGTGCAGCCTGACCATTTCCGCAGTCTTGCCTGCTCTTTCCTAGGCACCTTGCCTCTCCTTGGGTGCAAAGGTGTAATAGTGAACTGCAAATGCAATGCCATAGGTATGATGGAATGGGGAGAGACAATCACTTATAGTTCTTATAACCAATCAGGATTAGGCATAATAACAATCAACTCTTAAATCAGCTCCTAAATCAATGCTGGGCTCTGTCCTGAGATTTACAACTTGTTTCTTTCTGTGTTTTCCCAGGCATTTCTGAGCCTCTTGATGGAGGCTCTTCCTCTGTGCCTTCTTGCCAGGGAAAGGTTTCAGTGAAGGAAGACTAACACCAACCCCAAATTCCCAGAGAATAAGAAAGGCTGACAGAGTTACCTAGTGAATAAATAAGGGAACTATGCAAATCTCTGACTACAATCTAGAACAAGACAGGCAAAATAAATGTAACATAAGCCACAACCCCTGTACCAGTTCCACACATCCTGTATCAAAGCACACAGTTCTAGCCCCAGCAGGTCACACTCTTTTACCAAAGACTTGAAGCAGGCTTTTCTCTTCTAAAGTATGACAAAAGCTGTCATGACAGAAGCTGTCATGTAGGCAGCCAATGACGGGCTTACAGTTCCTGCCCAAGTCAAATAGTGCAGCTGCAAAAGACGCAAATAGCAGAAAGATACTTATTTGCTTTAGCGTCCATAAAAGTATTTCAGAAGTCACTGTTGATCTAAAGAATGGCCATTTGGAACTGGGTTTTTTTGTCTTAGACAGAGGTTTAAAAAAAAAAAGTCTTGATAGTCCTATTCCAAAGTTCAAAGAGAAATACTTTGTTGCAAAAGCTAGCTATGCTTCTTCAGATCCATTAACTATTTCCAGTTGTACCCTGTGTTCTATTGAAATATTTGCTTACATGTGCACTTACTGTCACTGTATGTAACAATGATTAACTACACAGTCTCATAAAAACTTAGTAACGCCATTTAGATAATAGAAAAGGAACTAGGGTCTTCCTGACTCCATTCTAGGGTTTACACAGTACTATGTGGAAACACATGGAAAAATAAAACCTTCTATCTGATACATGTACACTTCAGATCCCAGCACACCTATATTTTTCCTACTCTATCAATTAATTAAACATTTAAAACATAATTCCATTGCCAACCATGACTGAAGTGACAGTACATGAGATCTTGTGCTATGTGTGTAGGTGTAGAGGCACTTCTTATGTCATTTGGCTCATCTGTCATTTTGCAAGAATCTCTTTTTCCTTGCAAATGGACAAGGTGATATGCTCCTATTAATAAAGCTTGTCTGGTAGCATTGATGCTTGCTCAGATTTTGATATTACCCTTACACATACTACATTTCTAAACTGAGATTGATGGGGTTTTTATAACTCATATAGTAGTGCTAGAATAAGGGTTGCATGGTTGCCTGCCACACAGTGACTGGAAGCCACACTGACTGTTGCACTTAGGGCACAGAAGCTGGTACCATTTACAAACATTCTGCATGGGGAAGATTGACTCAGCTGTCAGGCTGTTACCAGGAGTGCTCTAAAGGTAATTCTAGAACACTGAAGACCAGATCAAAACTCTTAGAGGCATGTGACAAGGTAAATCCTTGACTCAGGATAAATTCACTTCACATTGTGGAAGTTGTTCAAATGGTTTTACTCTTGGGGATGGTCCTGCACAGGGCTAATAGTTGGACTCAGTGATCCTTGTGGGTCCCTTCCAACTCAGCATATTCTGTGATTTTGTGGTTCTATAATCTGCTGGTGCAACATCACGTACGTCTATGATCAAGCCCTTTGCTGTAAGCTTACAGATTTTTACAGTCTTTTTTTTGTTTAACCCGCTTCCAACCTCTCTGTCCTTTTTCATGGTTTCTAGACACCACTGTCTTCACTGCAGTAAGTTTATGTACTTGTAATTTCCTTTGAGTGCTTGCCGGCCCGGGATTGTTAATTGTTTGCTCTTGGGACTTTTGGATGTCAAACAGCACTTACTGTCTTGCCTTTGCCTGCCTTTCAACTGTTCCTCAACTGGGATTCTTCTGGGACACTTGCCAAATAGACCTTCTTCACCATCATTACAAACAACTACACTAAAGCACATGTACTGGCATCCTTACACCAGTGCCCTCATAAGCATCAGGCCTGACTGAGGTACTATACTCCAGAAAATTCTGCCTGCTGGTGACGTCTCTTTCCAGTCCCTGTCATGATCTCAGCTCCAGATCCATTTGTATGTGCTGCCTCTTGGAAGCAACAACCATGCTGTGAACATGTAGAGCAGTGATGAGTACAGAGACATGTATGCTGGTTGTCACGAAATCTTGTTCTCTCTTCCTTAGAAAGGCTTGCTTTTTGGGTGATCCTTGCTAAATCAAATGCTGCAGGCCCATATTAACAGCTTTGCATGGCCTCCTATTACCGGACAAAGGATTTTCCAGTATGGAGGGAAATTGTTTTCAGGCGCACAGGTAACACCAAAGTGTTGTAAGATAATCATGTTGTGCTTCTTACTCATGCCATTTTCAGACTACTCCCACTCACAAACTAAATCTCTTGGAGGGCAGGGGTAAGCTAGCTTTAGCTGTCAACACCTTGTATCACAGTCACATCTGCTCCAGTTAGAACAGCTGTGGATACTATTCCTTAGCCTACAGCTATAGCTTCCCTCCTGCACCTATCATCTGCTGCTTGTCTTCTGCTCTGGGTTGATCCTGTCCAGGAATACAGCTGCATGCCCTGGAAAACATGTGCCCACACAGACATTGGACCAAATATCTTATCTACAGAGAAGGGAGCAAGAAAAAACACAGGCAGGGAGTGTTTCCATTCCAAGTGATCTTCAGTCAAGTACTGAATCTGATAACACATCAGGCTAACTTTATTGACCTTTATTGTAATCTACTAAACCAAATTTCCTGGGATCAAAGCCTTCTGGCCGATGCCTGTTGTAGGTCACAGCTCGTTTAGGAATTCAAAGGTAACATGTCGGGTAACCGTCAACAGAGCTATTCTGTCGAAGAGAGCCTAGAATTGAGATGATCACGAAAGACACATATTGGAGTAGTATCTTTCTCATCTTGAGGTTCTCAGTCAGCTGATGTGGTCTCCCTTTTGTATTTCTGGTGAACACAGATACCATGCAAATTAAAAACTAACATAATCTGGCTTGCTTTCACCAATGTCTGAGAACAGCCCCTCTTCCGGTAGACTGGCCATAGTGACTGGCTAACACCACCCCTATGGCAGCAGAGCCTTCTTACATCCCCATTGGGATCTTCTGCTTGGAAAGACTGCTTGCCTATTTGTAAACGTAGCCAAGAAATAGAGACAGAAAACTGGCACAAGGTGTTGTCAGAGGAGAGGTGCAACTGACACCCCAAGTAAGCAAAATTTTTCAGCAGGTTATTGGCCAACCTTAGACTTGGAAGGTGGACTCCATGAGGGAGCTACTTAAAAAAAAGACTGCTCTCTGGAAAGTTTTCTGTGTTACAATCTTAAGAGTAGTGAAAATGCAGTCTGAGATACTACCCTGCTATGGTGTCTGCTGAGATAATGATCATATTACATACCACTATTCATTTTATATAGTAGCTTAGCTGTGTGCCAGACCATCTTAGTCTGCCCATTCAATGGGGTTCCTGCAAGCAGATATTCTCTCATCCATGCAGTCCCAGTCCAGGATGTTGACAAATGGTAATATAGTCACTGTTGTTCCAATGAGTGTAAATATTCGTGATAATTCCTCATCTCAAGACTAAATGAAAACAGTTCTTGCAGTAAGTGACTACTATCAGGAGCATCCTTAGACACAGCATCCCAAGGATTTGCTTACCACCTTTCTAGAATCTGTGATGCCATTTCACGAAAGTCCAGAACAGGCACAACTGCCCATCTAAACTGGAAAGGAGCTTAATGTCCAAAGACAAGATGTTCACTGGAAACAAACAAAAATAAACTTCCCAAATATTCCTACAACAATAATTTATACTGGTTCAAATTTTTACTGCTATTAGGTCCTCCAGAAGAAACTGTCTTCAGAAGTACTCATCTCATTTTTCAGTCAGGAGAACAGGTTGTTGAATGAAAAGGGAAGCATGTAAGCTTAGAGCAGAACATCTACAAGATGAAGGTCAAAACTTCCAGACAGAAAATGTTAGAAGTTTATTTTTTCCAAGAGGGCAACTTGTTGCCTGCCAAGTACCTCCTACAACACAAAAAGATCCCACTTCTTTGGGTTTTTAGTTACTTTTGCAGCTACCAGGAATGAAATAAAGCCAGTTTAAAGTTCAGGCTGTTACAAAGACCTTGTTTGCTCCAAACCCACAAACTTTATACATAAGTTTCTCATTCTGCTGAGTTCTTTAAAAACCTCTGGACTTTAAAAGCAGTTATTAAGGGACTATGAGCACTATGGAAATGGTACCTCACAGTACATGGAAGGCAGAATAGCCCTTATTAGCATTCACTTTTCCAGAGGCTGAATTCTCAGAAGTTCTCTCCTGGTTTCCTCAATGTCAACCAAAAATCTACTAGTCTGGTATTTCAGGCTTAAGTACAAGTTCATCAATAAATAATGAAGAAATCAGTAGGCTCCTGTGTTATTAATAAACAACACCTCCCTATTCTGAATTGAGTTGAAACTAACAATATTGTACTCATTCACACTAGAACTGCTTTTACAAAGTTCTTGCTCCACTCATTCTGACTAACTATGATCATCACAGGTAAAGTCAATCAGCTCCTGTTCATGAAATCTGCATGTCCCAAAATAACCACAAACACTTCATCTTTTGAAGGCCGATGAAGATGGATTCTTCCTCCCACGTGGTCCCAAGGCAGAACACAGCCTGTGCTTTTCACACACTCTTTGCAGAACAAAACCCTAACACTACTATGCCCACACTAAAGAACTGGCATATTTTAACACATCTGCGTTCACTTATTAGTGCCAGTATTTTTCTGCATTTGCTTCTCAGCTATAACATTTGTGTAAGCAGGGACTGAAAATCTGCTTGCTTTACAATTACGGCACAGCTCCTGCACAGTAGGACGGTGCCAAAGACTTCGGTCCATGCTGGCCCATACTACACGTAATTCGCTCACCCTATAATGTGAATGAGTCAGCCCAGCAGTAATTGGAGGATGCAGTACAAAACCACACAGCCAGGCAACATCCAGCCCTCGCTGATGTCACAGCTTGTCACAGTTAATCCATCTACACAACCAACCAGCATGGTACATGCGCAAAAGGAAGGATAGGTATAAATCTTTGTGGTTTAGAAATAAAATGGCTTCTAAAATGGAGAGTACATCATCCGTTATTTTCAGGAAATCACTGCCTCTTCTACAAGCCAGCCAGCCAGTGCATTCAGCTGAATCTTTTTATTTTTTTTAAAACATAAAAATAGAATTGACTTTGATTTATACAGCATCTTAATAAGCTTCTTTCCTCTTTGAAATAAGCATTGTTGGAGATTCATCTTGCAAAGCAATTCACAAAATCCTTGCTGTGATCTGGCTAAAAATCACAGGCACAGAAATGTGAGCAAACAATGGATGTTTTCAAGCCGATTCTAATCATGGCCTATGATTTTCCACCTCTTACTCAGTCTGCTTTTGTGAGCATAGTCTCAGTCCTTCTTTCAGCAATGAGTGTGCTGTGTGTGGAGGGAAGAGAGAGAGAGGCAGACAAAGCACCAACAGCTTCCTGTGCCAAGGTGAGTTAGCCTCAGAAAATATCATTAGACTGTTGCGTCTCTTCTCTCCCCACAGCTCCCTCCTCCTTTAAAACAAATTCAAGATGTAAAAAGGGAAACAGGCTATAGAAGCAATTTAGGGAAAGGCATAAGCTATTTTAGTATTTGGCCTCTAGGCATGCAAATGCAGCCAATCAGAGCACCTAGGCATGGATAATTCAGAGTGTTGTGAGACCTTGTGATCCGTTGTTGAGATGTTATGTTCACATTCATTTGCAAAAGGTACTAATTAGGTAATGCTAAGGCAAATCCAGTAGCAGAAAATGTTTTTTGGCTGATTCTTCACAACAAATTTAAAGGCTCTGCAAGTGACTGAAAGATATGTTCTGTAATGCTATGTGCTGCTAGAGGATACCTTTTTGACTGAGTTTGAAGTATGAAAATTATTTCTTTCAGTGTAAAACTTGACTATAAATAAAATACTTATTGCAGTTTAATGCTGTCCTTGATGATGAAACTCCAAACAATGTCATATATAAGCTAACATTTTGAAAAGAGGGGATAGGGCAACTAAATCCATAAAGAAGATTAAATATTTTTCAGAAGCACAAGGAAGAGAAATTATGATCAAATACTAAAACTAGCTTGCTTTAAGCACATAAATCCTTTCAGCACTGCCTGGGAAACATGTCACTGGACTTTTCTTTCCAAGCAGCAGCTGAACTGTTCTCTGTATGCATCCAGCATTCTAATTCAAACACACAGCCTATGAATGTGCCTTCAGTAACAAGCCTCTGTGGTACATATTTGACTGTTTACATTTCACAGTTCTGTTATTATCACACCTTCACGTTCACATCTTTATTTTCTGTTTATGCTCCACCTATTATTTGCCTTTTAGCTGTACAAGGAAATAAAGGCCAAAAGTATGTGAATCCAACTACATCGCAGGATATAGCTATTTACTGCTATGTAATATCATAATATTGAGTTGGAATGATTGCCCTCTCTGCTGCCAAATATGCCACAAGAACCAAATTTACAGTGCTCTCCTTAGCCTGTTCTGTATATCCTGGAAGTGCTTTGATTGCTCATAGGTTCCACTCACATGTTTTAACTGGATGTGAAATTCCACGTTAATGCATAATGTGCTAATTTTATCAGATGTTTTAACTGTTTTTCTCCATCTTATGGTTCTTAAAACTTGTTTCTGCTTCTCAAAATGTGTACTAAGAAGCATACAATGGAACTTACAAATAGTTTAAGGAAAGAAAAATATGGAGCTAAATACTGCAGGTGTTAAGATCTGCAGTCAGATTTCTCAGCTGATGTACTTACATCTAACATACAGATAGTACATGGTGTCTGATTAAGTCCAGCAGCTGCTGGATCTATTTGCATATCAGATGTAGGTTCAGGTGTGTCCCCGTGCCAAAAAATTTCCACTAATAATATGAAAAATGTCTGGCTTTTCAGTATAAGGATACATTATATTTTATGTTTACGAAACATGAAAATTTACCTCACAATGCAGTAAGAAATCATCTATTTTCATTGAAATAAGAAATGGGTATTGAATACCCAGGTAAGATTACACACAAATGCAAGGAATGGCTAAACAAGCTTCATAATTCCTGAGAGCCTACTCTTGCTACACTAAATTTGCCTCTAAGACGTACAAACATCATTAGTCAACGTTCATTCTCATCATTATGCAGCCTTTGGTTCCACAGTCCTGTCTGTTTAGGGATGAAACAACTGACAGTTTTGCTTACAAGGCAGAAAAGCTCACACATTTTACACTCAATGTCAGCTGATGGTATGCAAATTCTTCCTAGATATAGAATTTATTTGCTAAGCCTCCTTCATAATTTATTTTAACAAAAATCCTTTTTCTAAGGAGACTTCTCAATTAATGACCATAGACAAGTAAACCCTGAGTGTAAGGACAGTTCCACATACTGCTTGCCCTAAACTCATTTAAGACATCAGAGTATTTTCTCAGCTAATTGAAGTACGTATACAAAACCCCTGAAACTGTTAAAAGCTAAGTCAGGACTGCACTTCTATTTGAGCTCCACATAGTGCAATCAGTTCTATTAAAGCCAAATAGCAGGGATGAGGAAGAAGTCAGAGATTATCAGTCCCTGTAATGTAATGATTTAGAGTTTATCTTTTACCTGTGGTTACACTCTACAGGACAAAGATTTTTCCAGTGCTACTATTTAGTTACGTTATCTCACTGTAACACTACTGGAGTGATACCCAATTGGAAAGACCTAAACTGTATCATGACATAATTTTAATCTACTCTTCTAGAAAGCTGTGTTCCTGAGGTACTGTGCTACTGGGCACTGATAAAAAACTGTTGTGCAACTACTACAGCTACTTTGCGCCCTTGGTAAGTGCTAATCCATTGGTTCTATGTTTGTAGAGGGAAATTGAAGGGGGATGCATAATGAAGCCTTATTCAGTTTTGAGTTTTTTCTACAGCAGGGACTACAGAAGATTTTTCAATTTTTTAAAAAACCACTAACACGTCTCTCCCGTATACACATAATTTCAAGCTGCACTGGACACTCACCACAGTTACAGAATGAATGTTAAGTGGTGTGTACAGGGAATTTGAAAAGAGTGGATGATTACTTTCAGTGCACTCATCTTTCCTATTAACTAGCAATCAAATTTATGCCTTTTAGGCACACACCTCATTGCTATGATATCAAGGTAATTTACAGACTAATTGAGGCTAGAGGGTATTTTAAACAATGCAGGCATTAGGCTGATGAGTTTTTTTAATTCACTGAATTTATGAACTTCAAGCATGTGCACACAAGGAAGAACAAGGCTATTACATTTGGACTATGCACTTTTGAAGATTTGATGTTATTGAATGTAGTCCAGTAAACAAACAATTTTAACTACAATTCTATGATTCTGAGATTAATGATACATGTGTGACTAATTTAAGTACATAATTAGGTTACCAGATAACAATTAGAGGTAATAATGTAATGAATTTTTCTGAAACCATCTAAAATCCTCATTTAAATGTGTCAACAAAGTCAAGTATATTTTATATCTTTCCAGCATTTATTTTATAAATACCTCTGTTTGATTCTGCTTTTAATCTTTTGCGGTTCTTAATCCAGTTAAGACTGTTCATGAGAACAAACAGTAAATAACACAAAGGAAAATCATCTGCAAACTCAAAGTTACTGGTCAACGGTGACCATTTTTCCTAATATAGATCCTACTCTTAGAGACAGGTCTTTCATTGTAGCATGTCTTCTGGTTATTTAAATTGAGCACTTGACATGGAAAGACAACATTTTTAGAACCTAGTCCTGTTTCGTTAGTCTCAGTGGAACTCAGCCAGGACACCAGGACCAGCCCATTCAGAATTATTACTGGACTGAAGCCTTGATGAAAGATTTCATCCAATGGAGTGTCAACTCTCATCTCCACAACTCACTGACGAGTATTCTGCTGTCAGTACTTCCATATATTAATTAAAGCTTGTTCATTATAAAATGTAGTTTCTTTAAAACTGCATTATTTTCACAACTCCTAGAGACAGAATGAGACACTGCTTCATTCTGTCATATTTTTCCCTATATGAAACTGTCCTGTCCAAAGATATTTAGCCTTCCCCATAGGATGCTGTGCCTAAAGAATGTTCACATATTTCAAAATCAGAATTTGAAATTTCTTCCTTTTAGATTTTCAGAAAGAGTTATTATTATACTAGCTTGAGGCAAAACAAAGTTACAAGCAACTATATATGACAGGAGCCAAGTGATAACGATATCATGATATCCTCCTCTCTCTTAGGAGCCTGATTTTGGGAGAAGTGCTGTTGGAGAGAACTGTGGAAAGGTCTCTGTCAAAAAAATTGTTAAGCAGGGCAAAACCCAATTACTCTGCAAATTCCAGGACTGCAAATACCAGAAGTTGCAGAGTTTCCAAATATTGGCAACAAAAGGAGCACAGAGTGGGCCTTGGTACTGAAGATGGCATGCACATTTTAAGAGCTCATTAGAGAAGATAACTCTTGGTTCTAAGAATTAGATGGTAAAATGGATGAAAGGTCAAATATGAGAGACTTGAGTTTACAACACTTTATTTTTAAGGAAGAAACACTGCAAGGCTGAAATGAAATTAACAGCAGCAGTGAGGACATTTTCTACTCTGTAGTGCACAAGATCAAATAAACACACTATGTTGGTATCAGTGAGCAAAATTTATTATGTAGCTTAAGTGTACTACTGCTTTCTTTTTTTCCTAAGAGCTACCTTAGCAATGGCAAAGGGACAGGAATGCTTGACAAGGCTTTCTATAAGAAAGAGGCAAGAAACAGAATTTTACTGACTGGAATTACCTTCTTTTCAATGTGACAACTACTGTCACCAAGTTTAAGTTCCTGATAACAGCCAGTTATTTTAAGACTCCATGACCAGTTTAACCTCACAGAGGTGAGATGTGGTTCCCTTTCTACTCTTCTCTCATGTGACTATTCATTTCCATAATTTTTATGTTTCCTTTTTATTTTTTAAGAGCAGGAAACAATTTTTTGCACTGGGATAAACGACAGAGTTGGAACCTGTCCCTCTGTAGTCATGCCTGTGCACTGCGCCCTGCTGCAAGTCAGCAACACAGCCTTTTTCAGGCCTTGCAACTCCCATCTCAGATTCTTACTGCATGTATGCTCATGTTCTTCCTTGGCTGAGAAACATACACTTCTCACCCCCAAGCTTGTGGGCCAGATGAATACGGTTCCTGTGAGTTATTGCCTTGTGCCCAACTTGTTAATCTGTACTGCTTAGTAACCATTAAACATCACACACCACCTTTGTTGAGAGGAGCAGGTGGATGTTTATTTGTTATTTGGAAAGATCTGCACCCATTCAAAGAGCTAAGGTAACTGAGAGGGGACTTTGTCATTGGTATTCCTGACAAGAACGAACAGAATGTCATTCTTCTTCCTGCTGATCTGCCTACATTATAGAGTCTTCAGCTTACACAGAAGCAAGAGATCTTGTGATCTGAATGTGCTGATATGTAGGAATGGAACTCTGACCTCTAGCAGTTCCACAGTTCCACTATGAGCAAAGCAGTACTTATTCCAGCCTGCAAAGTGCACAAATTTCAAGAAAGACTGCAGGTCTCTTCATACAAATTGAATAAGTAAAATCAAAAGCTAATGCTACATGTGGATGCATAAACCAGATTAAATCTCAGATGAGAAGTAGCTTCAAAGGTCAGAGATGTGCTAACCTGAACTCAGCATAATTTTCAGATCAGTGGTAGTTAATTAATAATCTTATGCATATTTAAACTCAAACCCCCTGTTAGTGCTACATATATATACAAGTTTACAGGGTGATACAAGTAACAACACACTACCAAGCAGCAAGCTCAAGATTCCAGAACTACCCATTCTTACCTTGAGGAATATTTAGCTAATAATTATCCTTTATGCAAATAGAGCAATGCCTGACTGAAGACTTTCATTCATTCCAATGTGCAAAACAGAGCTGATACGTTCCTGTCAAAAAGCTATCCAGGTAAGAGATTTATCTCCCTTCCCAGATCTCTGAACTTAGGTGTATTTGTTCTTTTCAAAGGTGCAAAACTGCCTCTTTCCACTTATTTTGCATACTGGAGTTGTTTTTTAAGTTTTATCACTAAATTGTTGTTCATAAGTATTGCTTATAAGGTAGATAGTGGGCAGAAATTTGCAAAGCATGCAGTTAGCTGAAAATGGTATGGCAGTTACCTTTCCTGCAACCCTGGTCTAAGAGTGTGGGAGCAGCCATTTGTCTAGTTTTTATGTGTATTTAACAAAATAGCATGTATGAGGCTTATCTGTTACTTGAAATATTACATTATTATTAAAACTGAGCATTTTCTTAGTGATTAAATAGGAAAGAGGGTTTCTAAAATATTGTCTTTATTGCACGTACTAAACCCAAGATGCCAGGGAATGCAACACAAAAAATATGAGAATGGAATATCAATTTGGTTTTCTCTATAACAGCTTCATACATCTAAACAATGTCCAGCAAAACCACAGGGCACAAAATGGAGCTTTTAACTTGTTTACCTTTATGAATAATGATCAAGGTCTTGAAAAGCTGTCTTGAAAGATTGTTTTTGTAAAAACCACACTTTCTATTTGGAACAAATACCTTTCCAAAAGCAAGGAGTCTGATTATTAGGAATGCTTTTTGACTCCACAGAAAATGCCATTTAGCAGTCATGTCTTAGTACTATCCAGAGTCCTAGTCCACTAAATGTATCTCAATATTTTGACAGGAATGTTCTGGAATCCTTGAACAAAAGGAGTCTCTGAAGAACCAATGAAACTACTTGATCATTTATTTGCAAGGTATGAACATTCCCAAAGATCATCTGATGGACCAGCCTTAGCAACAGGCGCTGGCTGACTGCATGAGTTCTGTTATAGCCTGACCATCAGCACTGGAATTATTACATGTCAGGGGCTGCCAACTCTCTCACTGGTATACTGAGAATCCTTGGGAAAAATAAGAAATGGATCATAGCTGCTGGTGAATGCAAGCATTTTTAAAAAAGCCTAACTTGCCTGGAAAATCCTAGACCAATTTCTAGTTGGAGACAAAAGTTGTGAATTAGGAATTTTAATTAGAAATACACAAATCCAAAATACTGTTTGACTCTCAGAATAAATCTCTCCTTAGTATAGGAGTATTAATGTGTAGAGGAGTTGTTCTGGCTTTCCTAACTCACAGAGACAACTAAGCTGTAATGATTTTTTCTCTTTAACTTTTGGATTAGCCTAACACTCAAACTCAAGAGGAAAATGCTTTGTAACAACAATATTTTGTCCGGATATAGTAAAAAACTGAGCCCATCAAACTTCACATGATTTTCCTAAAAAGCACTGTTATATTCTGTACCCATGGTCTGAATGCTTGCTACTGAATGGTCTGTACCCATGGTCTGAATGCTTGGTTACTGTTCACATAAATAAATGGTTTTGGTTGCTGGCACCTTGCTTAAGTGTGCTTCCAAGTATGTCCTAGGTCTAAAGCGGCAAATACAATAGCCAATGCAAGACAGAGAAAACACTTGTCTCACTCGCTCTGTTTTAGCACTTGATCGCTTCTAAAATTTAAAGGTTACATTGACATTTCTAAGAACTCTACAGAACAAAAGCAGATTAATAAATCAAAGCAGTATTGTATTATATTATATACAGCTCAGGGGATTTTATTTCAGACTAGGCAGGTCCCACAAACTAAATGTCCTCCACATCTGTTCAAATATGTCCAAAGCACCAATTGCTGGCTCAGGTTTTTATGCCACCATAAAGGGTCAGAGTACACTGGGGCAGAGTTTCTAGGTACCTTCCTCTTAAAAAAAATCTGGTTTGCAAGCATAACACAGCTTTGTACATTGAATCTATGCTAACCAGGGATTTTTTTCAAAACTGTGTAAATGCTTAAAACCAGAAAAGTCGAGTAATAACAGCCATTAGAGACCAATAAAGGTTTCCTACAGACAGAAAATATTTCTGATAAGAAAGCTGAGTGACATGAACAGTTTAATTCAACACCTACAATTGTTTCCAAGCAAATGCTTAACTAAACTGATATCTCTTACAGTTTTCTGTGATTTATGCAGCAAAGATACAATTAAATTTCAATTAATTTATAAATACAAAACCTGCTTTAACCATGTTAGTTTGTAGCTGAGTTTTCACAGTTCAAACATGGAGAAAACTGCAAGCATCACTTGGCTCAAACACTTTAAAGGGCTTTATCTTAATTTACACTTGAAATCATGACTTCAGCAAGAGCAAGCAATGCCAGTATAAAGTTGTGATACTGTCTGACTTCTGTTCCAAATACAGCACTTAAGAGCTCTTCTTAGCATAAAGAGGCAGGCTCACCCTCACTCAGTCCCTCCGTCCCTCTTGGGCTTTCTAGAGATATAGCTTCAGATTTTCTGGTGGACAAACAGGTTGGGAGAAAAAGGGGAATGCAAAAGTTTTTTTGGGTTGTGCTGTTTCACAAAGAACAACTCATCCAGTCAGAGTGGTTGTACCAGCAGAAACTGCTTGCCAAGGAGTCTGCAAAGACAAATCCCAGTGAACATACTGTGATGAATGTTTCTTCCCCTGCAGAGGGATTTTGTCAGGTCACTGGCACAACAAAAAGACAGGGAGAAAGGTGGGACTAAGCCCAGTTGGAAAGGAGGCAGTTTGTTTGGCTTGAATGGTTCTTTGTTTTGTTTCTCTTTTTCACCAGATAAACTGAGTCACTGAATTTAACCAGAAAGAATGAGTAGTTCAGACAGTGGTTTGCTCAATTATTTTTGCTTAAGAGAAACTTAAAAAAACTTAATCACAAAGACTCCAAACATCAAAATACAATTAAAAATAACCAAAACTACTTTTCATTGTAATTATATGGAATGTGCACACAAGTGCTTTAAGCAGTTGAGGATTTTGATACCAAAGGCAAATGCAATGAGTTGAGATATTCTATGCTATGTGTTGCTTCATCTGCACATCCCTGCTAAGAACAGCTCTTTCAGCAAGCAATACTTCACTTGAATAAAGCAAGACTTCACTTGAATAAAATGCAAACATTACATCCTGTGAAGCTCTAGAGGGGGACAGGGGGACTGAAACAGGTTTTATTCCTTTCTTATGAACCACTTAGTATGGCCTAAGTTGAAAATGGGTCAGCTTGGTGTACCAGTAAAGCCATCTGTTTACTAACATCCCTAGGGCATTACCCCTGCATATTGCTGAAGTATTACCATTTTGGAAGGATGATGTTCTGTCTCAAGGATAGAATCACAACACTAGAGTCTACTCCTGTGCACAGGAGCAGACAGATCTCGCCACCATTCTCTCTTTGGAGATGGCAAGAATAGTGGAAGCGCCAAGTTCTGTGAGGGGACAGCATGCAGCTAAGGTGTAACCCCATTTCCTTCAGGTGAAGCAACCACATCATAACTGATGTACAGGAATTACAGCCTGACAATTCTTGGTTACACAGCTGAAAAATGGGTTGCTGATAACATAATAATACAGTATGACTTTGCAATGTTCTAAAAGCTACAAGGAAACTTTAAATATTAACAGTTTCTGGAAGCCAACCTAGGTTTAGAGCTGAGTGTTTTACAGCTACCACGTTCATTTGACATGGAACCTGAAAGTATATATAGCAGAATAAGCAGTTATTTATAGGAAGGAAAAATAATTGAAGAAAACGACTTCCTGTCAGTCTGAACACAGAAGGCACATGCTTTATTGCACTATGTTTTGGGTTTGGGGTTTTTTTGGTTTTGTTTTGCTTTTTGTTTTTTGTTTTTTTCCAGTAAGGCAGTACAGCTAGAACATATTACTGAATTATCATTCATATACAAGATCTCTGAATGTATTTCCACAGAAAATATATTCTAATTAACATATATTAAAAATTACTATTCTCCCTCAAGAAGCTGCACAAACAATACCCATGCATAAATTTTAATCTTTTTTTTTGTAAATACCACATTAGTTCTAGGTAAATTGTATGAGTTTAGAGAGAGGCAGACAGTAACTGTGCAACTAAGTATATGAGCCTAAGGTAAAGAAGCTGATGCAATCTTTTTTATTTAGCCTATAAAAAGCATTCATTGAGTATTGAACTGCCCACTAGCTTTTAAGTATGTAGAGCATAGTACTTATTCCTTGGCTCACTGACTTCACTTGGCTGTAAGAAGTGAATGGCATTTGAATAAGGACTTGCTGTCCTCATACACAAGCCTCTCATTCTTCAAACTAATTTAGGTAAGACAGGAAGTATTGGGGTTTTGCATCTTAAAAATTAGTGTCTTTACTACACTTGCTAGCATTTCTGCATTTGATAAATATGCTCTTAAGTTCTTCTCTTGATGGTGTAACTTCTTTTATCTTTGCTCTCACATTTGCATTCTAACAAAGCCTAGATCAAACCTATTTCCTGTCCAAGGATATGTCCTAGCATAACCATGCAGGTTTGGGGTCTAAAGTAAACTTAACATTGATTAAAAAATAGATTTTGATATTGTAATTAGTGTACTCTTCTGACAGAAATAAACCTTACTTCCAAATATAAAGAAATCTATATACAATGGGAATTAAAAATGGTTTTATGTAATTGAATGGCTTGAAATGCACTAATTTTTTGAAAAATATTTAAACTACTACACAGATCCTTTTCAACTTGGCCACTCAGACAACACATCTATAAAAAGAATCTCTTTTCTGCCTTTTACCAAATTATAAATTACCTATCTTCAACACCTAAACTTCCTGCTTCAAGTTGTGGTTAAACTTTGCATGACCTTAGAAATCACATTGTATCATTCACAATAATGCCTGGGAATTTCTTTAAGATTCTGCACTGGTTACAGATACCTATCTTTTTATTCTTTTCAATTTGCTGACAAAAGGCAATCATTAAAATCTTGAAAACAATTTATAAGCAGGATAGACAAAAGACTTTCTAACAAACCACTCTCTATTTGAACTGCTTTAGATTGAAAGCTTAAAGGCTCCTGATGATCTCTTTTTTGCTTATCAACAGTGCTTCCAGCTGGACTCATAAATCCTTAGCTTTTTCTCAGCCTGGAATTCTACACTCTGAATGTTACCAAAAATCAGTAAATCAAATACTCTTCTTAACAACAACAACAACAACGACAATTACACAGAGAACAATGACTTCTGTCATTAGAGTCTAAACTTACTATTAACTGTTAAAATCATTAAAATATACCAACAGAGTACTGTGCCAATGAGGGTACTTCAAGTTCTAGGAAAGTGATGGGTATGCCTTCTGTCTCTAGACACTGAAAGAGGAAAGAAGCAGCTTTTCCCTATAAGTGGAGACAAGCTTTGACATTATTGCAATGTCACTCCTGACACCAAAAAGCTCTCTTGCAGAGATGCTGGCTGTTTATGACACTGGGAGAGGCTGGGCTTGGAGAAGGTCTGCTTTCCTAGTGATTCTACATACTGTTGTACTAGCACATACTATCTTCATGAAGGTCAATATGAGTCATTCTTTATTTCCCACTACTTATATATGGGCATCTATTCTTGTCTCTTCTTTGTTTCCACTGCAAACGAGAAGACAAGATTTGCCACTTGGCATAGTCTGTTGGCCATTTTCCACTTGTCTGCACCTATTTTTGTTTTTGAAGCTGTGCAAGTTAGGGCATTTGCATGTTTTGCCTCTTAGTCATGTTCTCACCTACCCCCCCAAAACGACTAGCACTTGGCGAATTTCAACTTAATCTGACAATTGAGTAAAAAAGAAGAGGTTGAGTTTGGCAAAAAGAGTTGTCTCCATTGAGGCAAGAGACAGCAGAAGCCCCACCACCATCTGGGGAATACAAATATTCCTAGTCATTATGTATTAGAAAACTAATATGCAGGAGGACTACAGGAAACACTGCTATATTTGTTCTGCTGTACACAGAATTACTTGTTACATCTTATTTCCAGAAAACAAAACTAAGGTGCCTATGGGTTTAAACCTGAAAATAACAACATGTAGTACCCTTCTGACATGGTAACAGATTCCATCATAGTGCATGATCCATATATTGCCAAAGTGGTATTTGTGAGGAGATGCTTAGTAACAGAAGCACATCGAAACAATCAACAATTCAACAAGTTCATGTTATGTAGCAGCTACAAAAAGTCTATCAATGGTTAGTGTACAAATTTTTGCATAAGATCAAACTGTTGCTCTCCAGAAAATTCTGCCTTACAGTGACATGATTTAGATGGTTTAGATGATGGATTGGTGTTAGACAGGTTGTTAAGTTAGGTAAAAGGTTGGACTTGATGATCTCTACGGTCTTTTCTAACCTCATTAATTCCAAAAATCTAATTCTGAAACATTTTTTTCCTGTGCACTGATGGCAGCTGCAGTAATAGATCACTAAACCACGTGTGAGTTAGAAATCGCTACAAGATGCAGTCACTCTTAGAAAGACTATAACCTACCTCACTATCACACATTTCTTTCACACCATCAAGTGCTCACAGAGACCTCACAGAGCATTTGGAAGAGATGATGTAAATTTCTGTCGAACACAAAAATTCCTAATTTAACCCCAGTTTTCCTTAGTAAAACAAACTGGATTGAACTGAAAGTAGTCCATAATATCTGCAAGAAAAGGCTCAATCTGCAGATTTCTTTCTCAGGGTTATATGCCACTGGAGCCCTGTGATACTGTTCTTGCAGGGATGGCATTTCCTTAAAAGAAAAATCAGGTGACAAACTTTTAGAATTAAAGCATCTGTGCTAAAAGAAAACTTCATGAATGGCAACTTAACAGACATTTTCTCTGCATTGCAGGAACACCATAAATGAAGTAAACTGGGACAATGGAAAGACCACTTGAGTCTACCAGAATGGAAAACAGCATCTCTTCCTGCTTTCCCATGGAAAGAAAGATGCATGTCAAGATTAATAGGAAAGAAGTTATGCTAGCTAAGCTGAGAAAGAGCTGCTCCTGCAACCCACAGAAGCTGAAGAACTTTGTTATGGATTTCTTTCCTGTTTTACGATGGCTTCCCAAGTACCAGTGTAAAGAATACATTTGGGGGGATGTTATGTCTGGGTTAGTGATTGGGATAATTTTGGTGCCTCAAGCAATTGCATACTCACTGCTGGCAGGTCTGAAGCCCATTTATAGTCTTTACACATCATTCTTCGCCAACATCATCTATTTCTTAATGGGCACATCCCGTCACGTGTCAGTTGGCATTTTCAGCTTGATAAGCTTAATGGTAGGACAAGTTGTGGACCGAGAACTTCTCTTGGCTGGGTTTGACTTGAATGATGATGCCCCACCAGCCTTGGGTGGTGGTTCTCTGCAGAATGACAGTCTGTCCAACACAACTGCCTTCAACCTTACAATTGCAGGGATAAATGCTGAGTGTGGGAAAGAATGTTACGCTATTGGCATTGCTACAGCCTTGACATTTGTGGCTGGAGTGTATCAGGTAAGTGGTTATTGCCACCCAGAGGCAACATATGAAGTATCTAAAGCTTCTTTGCATGGCCTAAGCTTTGGTTTGACTCTTTTTCTATGAGAGATGCATCGTAAGTTCACTTGAATGTACCTTGGACTATTTCCTCCAGGAAGCCTAACTCAGAGAGAGCATTAGGCAGGTAGTTTTCCTAGTTACCAGCAAGCACAGATAAATCAAGAGTCTTCTGCAAGATCACCAACGTTGTTTTAATACTCTTCTGCTTCTTGACCTTGTTGCTGCCATGGGACCATGACTCCCAATACAGACCTTACCAAGAGGGAAATTCCTAGGTAGCTGTGTACTTCAACAATAATTGAATAAGAAATAATTACTTTTCCTTAGATATTTTAATAAAGGTATAGACCTACCCATTCCACAGGTTCAGAATGTAGGGCTCACCATTTTGTTATGGGGTGCTATATTCTACCAAATTGCTGTCCAAAGGTAATTCAAAAGCAGAAAGGAAAAGATGAGATAAAGATTGACTGGCCTACTTTTCAGACAGTGGATGTGCTGGACTGTTTGAGACTTGCCAACATGCTGTGCATCACAAGGAGAAACACAGAAGGAAGCATCAGGAACATACTTAATTCTATCTATCTATCTATCTATCTATCTATCTATCTATCTATCTATCTATCTATCTATCTATCTGTCTGTCTGTCTGTCTGTCTGTCTGTCTGTCTGTCTGTCTGTCTGTCTGTCTGTCTGTCTGTCTGTCTGTCTGTCTGTCTGTCTGTCTGTCTGTCTGTCTGTCTGTCTGTCTGTCTGTCTGTCTGTCTGTCTGTCTGTCTGTCTGTCTGTCTGTCTGTCTGTCTGTCTGTCTGTCTGTCTGTCTGTCTGTCTGTCTGTCTGTCTGTCTGTCTGTCTGTCTGTCTGTCTGTCTGTCTGTCTGTCTGTCTGTCTGTCTGTCTGTCTGTCTGTCTGTCTGTCTGTCTGTCTGTCTGTCTGTCTGTCTGTCTGTCTGTCTGTCTGTCTGTCTGTCTGTCTGTCTGTCTGTCTGTCTGTCTGTCTGTCTGTCTGTCTGTCTGTCTGTCTGTCTGTCTGTCTGTCTGTCTGTCTGTCTGTCTGTCTGTCTGTCTGTCTGTCTGTCTGTCTGTCTGTCTGTCTGTCTGTCTGTCTGTCTGTCTGTCTGTCTGTCTGTCTGTCTGTCTGTCTGTCTGTCTGTCTGTCTGTCTGTCTGTCTGTCTGTCTGTCTGTCTGTCTGTCTGTCTGTCTTTCTATCTATCTACACACACATACAATTATATTTATACTTATATATAACATTTATACATGTACTTAATTTTGTATATATCACCTTATATACAAACTTAATTGTGTAAAGATTTTTATATATGAATTAAGAAAGAGCTAGCTATCTTCCTGTTTACTAAGAGATTTCAGATCACATTTATGAATAAAAAAATGCCCTTGTGAAGCTATGTTTTCCAAAGCCATCTAAGGAAGGTGAAGCAACTGGTTAAGGATAGTATCCCGTATCTGTGATCTCTTCTGCCACTTCTGAGCCTAGGCATGCCACAAAGACTACCTGTGCTCTGCTTTCCCTTCTGTTCACTAGGCTAAAATTAAAAGCTGTTTAACACAACAGCTAAAGTAGGTCTCTTATGTGCTGTCATTCAAGTGTTCTTTATAACATAAAGGCCATACATTTTAACTTTATTCACTTTAAAGACAGAAAAAAAAGAAAATTTACTTTAGTGTGACAGAATTGGTTTAGATCCCTGCTGTTTTGCATGCAAAATAAAATTCAGACAAGTAATTTCAGTGGAGTCACTTCAGACAAATGTCTCAAGCTCCTCATTCACCTCTTGGGTGAATCCCACAACAGTAAAAGGAAACCCATGTTTTAAAAGCAGACTGGAATCAACAAAGAATAATTCCCACTTTAAGACTGAAATAGCCAAATGCTATCAGCCTCTAGCTAGTTCTCTCTAACAAGTACATAATTATTTGCAGCAACAGTTATGGCTTATGGTTTTGTTTTTTCTTTTTACGTTTTTCCTCAGGTTCTAATGGGGATCTTTTGTCTGGGTTTTGTATCCATGTACCTATCCGAGTCGGTACTAGATGGCTTTGCAACTGGTGCTTCCTTAACCATATTAACAGCTCAAGTGAAATATTTGATTGGAATAAAAATTCCACGCAGCCAAGGGAATGGGATGCTTGTTATTACTTGGATTAACATTTTCCGGAACATTTCTCAAGCCAACCTCTGTGATATTATCACAAGTGCCATTTGTATAGTGGTGCTGGTCACTGCTAAGGAACTGGGAGATCGGTATAAGCATAAACTGAAATTTCCTCTTCCCACAGAGCTGGTAGTTATTGTTGTGGCAACATTGGTGTCACACTACGGGAAGTTAAACGAGGTGTATGCATCCAGTGTTTCTGGAGCTATTCCAACAGGATTTATTCCTCCAAAGGTACCACAGTTCAACTTAATGCTCCGAGTCGCTGTAGATGCTTTGCCTCTTGCTATAGTCAGTTTTGTCTTCACTGTATCCCTTTCTGAAATGTTTGCAAAGAAATATGCTTACACCATCCGACCCAATCAGGAAATGTTTGCTGTGGGATTCTGCAACATCATTCCTTCTTTCTTCCACTCTTTTGCAACCAGTGCAGCTCTGGCAAAAACACTCGTCAAAACATCTACGGGCTGCCAGACTCAAGTCTCTGGAGTAATTAGTGCAATGGTGGTTTTGCTGGTTCTGCTCTTCCTGGCACCTCTCTTCTACTCATTGCAGAAGTGTGTCCTGGCTTGTATCATTATTGTCAGCCTCCGAGGAGCCCTGAGGAAGTTCAAAGACGTGCCAGCACGGTACCATGTGAATAAGGTGGATACACTCGTCTGGGTTGTTACCATGTCTGCATCTGCCTTGGTCAGCACAGAAATAGGGCTGTTGGTTGGCATTGTTTTCTCCATGTTATGCATTGTTGTTCGGACACAGCGGCCACGGACAGCCCTGCTTGGTCAGATCCAAGACACAAACTTTTATGAGGATGATTTAGAATATGAAAATCTCTCCACTGTTCCAAATGTCAAAATATTTCGTTTTGAGGCCCCACTTTACTATGCAAACAGAAACTACTTCCTAAAGTCTCTGTACAGTTTGACCAACTTAGATCCTAACCTAGAAGTTGCTAGAAGGAAGAAATACGAGAAGAAGGAAAAGCAGCATCGGAAAAAGGGACATCACAGAACTGCTAATGGACTGGGCATTGGAGAAAACACCTTGCAACTAGTTCCTAAGCAAATTGACTTCTCTGCTCTTGTTGTAGATTGCTCTTCCATCTCATTTTTGGACACCACCGGAGTTAATACTCTAAAGGAAATCCTGAAAGACTACAAGAACTTAAACATTTCTGTTCTTCTGGCTTGCTGCAATCCCTCAGTGATAGACTCTCTGAAAAGAGGAGGTTACTTTGGAAGAGATTTTGGAAGTATGCAGGAAATGTTGTTCTACAGTATACATCAAGCTGTGCTATTTGCAAAGGACCAAAAGCATGCAACAGATTGCTCAGTTTAACCCTGACACACTGTTGGCTGTGTACTAGCCATTCTCCCCTGAAGAGCTCCACTGTTTGTCAGATGCCATGTAGGACAGCTGCTGAAGATGCAGTCCAGGATAGGCACGGAACAGGCTACATCATCACCTGCACTTTCACTTTAAAATGAAGCTGATGTGCAGTAAGGCAGTTTGGTATTGACTTGTCCCTTGTACCATGATCATTTGTGACCCAACATCTATGCCGTGAGATTGTTGTGCTGGAAGCTCAGCTCAGTTGTCAGCTGGCTCTCCCAGTGGTTTAATGACTGGTTTGTGCTAAGAGGGCTAAGCCATTTCCATGGAAATGCCATGAATCTAGCATCCTGGACACACAGTGGTTTTAACTTGCCTAACCCTAATCCTAAACAACACCCCCTGTTTGCACACAAATAAAACGTATAAAATATTATGGAATGTAGGATGTCTCTCCTCCTTGGTGACATAGGCTTAATACCATAATCTGCCACAGGAGAAGAAACTATGAACCACCACAGGTTCCTTTCAAAACCACCATTTCCGAAAACTGCTGCTGGTGTCACCTGTTTTGGTGTCTTAAATTTGTGGTAACTAGTTACTGAAGGCTGTGATACCCCTAATGATTCTGGAAGACACATGCCTCTGATGCCTGTTCTGTAATAAGCAAGAGAGTAAACAGATCAGGAAAAACAAATGGCTTTAACTGGCAGTCACACAGCTACCCAGGTAGTTGTACCATCGTGTAAAAATAAGTTGCCTCCCTTGGAGAGATGCAACTCTAATTCAGGGATACATAAGGACCACCAAACATAAGACCTCAGAATGGTGATGCAGCATATCACCTTCTTCCTACAAATGCCTCCCTGGGTTCAAACAAAAAAAAGATAAAATAGAGTAGGGCAGGAAGGTAAATCTAGGAGTTGACTACAAGGGGATTGATAGGTCAGTCAGAACTGCCTGGCTGGTCTTCTCTAATGCAATATTAATGAAGAATTACAAGTAACATATCTGGGCCAAGTAAAGGGAGCAATTCTTTGTAACTTGTTTGCCCGTATGTTGGAAAAAATTACACCAGTTTGTACATACTACAGATGTTGTGGGGTTTTGTTTGTTTGGGGTTTTTTTTCTCCTATTATATTAATCTTTGATATGAGGTCCGCTAGACCATGTTTTCCAGGGCTAGTTATTTTCTGTAATAATTTACATTAATTGCTGTTCATTCTGGTTTATACCGTGTGATACTCCCAATGTCAGCTGTGTTGTTATACATGCATGTTCTCTTTTCAAAGATAAGCATAGTCTTGCATTTTGATTGTAACACAGTTAGTGTTCTGGACCACGGCATTGGCAGAATACCCTATACTCAAGTTTAAAATTACCTGCACAAAAGGTAGGGCAGTTGCTCTACCTCTCACATTACAAAATCAAGCAAGGAAGGAAATTCTTTCACAGCTGTGCCTCTTTCAATTAGCAGGCTCTAGAAACAGAGTTTCCATGTAGAAGCTCTAGAAACGAGTTTCTATGTATGCAAAAACGGTTTCTTTGCTGTGCCATTAAAAAGTCAGGTCAACACATCATGTGACTTGCTTCTAACAACATTTTAGGTCTCGGAAAGAAAAAATTTTTCAAACTGAGGCTCTCCAGGTTTCCCAGATCCTCTCAGGAACAAATATTTTTTAAAGAAAAAGCATTGCATCCCTCAAAGATAATGTCTTCACAGGAACTGAGAATATTTCAGTTTTCATGAACTCATTACAAAAGAAGTGTGTCAGCTCGACACTGTCAGTACTGCTAGAGCAGCAAAACCTATCAGAAATGGCATGAGATTAAAAGATTGTGGCATTTTTCTGCCACAAAACAATTCACTTACATTATTATTATTTAAATTGCTGAATTGATATGACTGGCTTCTTTCTGTTCTAAATGGAAATGAGCAGAGCCCAAGGAAAAAGTATTGCTTTGTGCCTGTCTTTGTTTGTAACCATTTTTTAATCAGGGAATACCTTTTTAGGTCTTGCTTGGGCCAAGCATGAGGAGTTACTACCAGACAGTATCAATATAGATGCTCTTAGGCTGCTGTGCCAAAACAAGCTGTTGTCAGAAGCCAAATAAGCCACCCTAGCAAGCTAGACATCCTTTAGCTTTATGGATCAAGCTACCAAGTCATACCAACACAAAGAAAAAAAAAAAGAAAAATATTCTAACCTCATTTTAAAGGAGAAGAGATTCCAATGGAATTGCAATATCCTTGCACGGGAGAAAAATTAAGAGAGGCTGAGAAATTAAGAGTCAGAAGTCTCTTTCTGATCATATTTATAGTAAGAATGGTACCAATGGACAGCTCGGCAAAGAAATTCAGCTATGCACAAGAGACAGTAAACTTTAGGACTTCCACTACGAAGAAAGTAACTACTGAACAGGAGAAACCATAAGAACAATTTTTTTTATTTTCGTTTTACTGGTACACAATCAAGCTGTGTTGGACTATGTCAAACACAGCAGAGAAACAGTTTCAATGCTATGGTGTAGGGATACTGGGAGACTGTGAATTATTTCTAAGGAGTATGGAAAGGGTAACTAAAAAAGCAAACATTTCTTTGGCACTTTTGATGCTTGCCATACTGTGTTACACCAAGATTAAGGATATGAAGATTGAAAATTAACAAAAACTGTGGATTCTCCTCTTTCCAAATCTACCAGAAATTACATATGGTGACTTGGAGAGGAGCTGGGGATAGACTTGTAATTCCAACTATGTTAATACTAATACTGTTGAAATAGAGACTGTTATATGCCTTTTAGGAAATGTTATATGCTTCATGTAGAATGACTGTATTTTTGCTCACTGTGATGCCTTGTGATTTATCATGTATCAAACAGATTTTAGTACTGCTAAGTAAGAATGGGAAAGGGTTCTTAACTTGTGGACTGTGTGTGTCCCTTAGAGTCGGGCAGAGTTGGGAATCTTCACCTCATAATGTCCTGTTGACTAGTGCAGCATGGCCAGAATGTACGCTTCAGGTGTCAAAATAGCTCTGTTTATTGGCACTGGTGACTAACAACCTGGGAACTGTCCAGTACATGAAAGACACCTTGGGTTCCTTGATAATCATGGATATTCCTATGTCACAAGACCAAGACATGAATGTGTGCTTTTCACTGGAAAATAAAACTAGTAGTTCTTTGAAAACAGTTTGCCTTGTGATATCCTTTCACAGGTGATGAAATAATAGGCCAACTCTGAATAAAGAAAAAGAGATAGGCTTGCTGTACTAGACACAGGTGAAAATAAAGGGAGGACCTTGGCATAGGGGGATTAGAAGATGTAAAGAGGAAGACTACTACAGAAGTGAGAAAGGGAAGGAGGCAGTCTTTTATGTGAGCACATCTGCTTCTTGGGAGAAACATTTATGGGACCTTTTTGATGCTGGCACAACTGTGAGAAAAAGCAAAGCCTCTATCTGTCAGGATTTCACAAAGGTGATATCTCTTAGACTGCTTTCTCTAAGTGCTCCTCTTAAGTCAAGTGCTCATCTTCATATTCCAAGAAGGCTTCTCTACTCATCAACCCCATGACATAACACCATTCTGCTGTTGGAGGGTTCCTGCTCAAAATCACTTTATATCCCTCTGGAAACCACTGGTTCACAAAGAGAACCGCAAAATTCAGCATCAGGACCAAACTTCTCCCTCTTAGACTTGCATGCTTGCTTCCGTTGCTTTTTTCAATCCCGATGTCTGTCTGCAGGCTTCATTCTCTCTGCCTTTCCAAACCATTGCTGATGCTCAGACCGCTGGTTGTCCTTCCACAACTTAACTCCTTGCCTTTGAAAAATGTATTTTGCAAAATGAGAAGTTTTAGCCTGGTTCTAAACTGTAGCAAAGTTTCTAATTTCTACATGTCAAAGAAGGGCTAAATATCAAACACAGAGGGTTAGAATCCTACCCTTGAAGCACTACAGCTTTTCCTGGGTCTTCCTGATTGGCTGCCAAGTTTCCGTGCTCCTAGAATTTTGAATGTGTTAAAGATTGTACTCTACTTTGAAGGACTTGGTGCCTCACTCCCTACAAAGCCTGAGGAGAATCCATGACAGATGCATGTCTTTCCCTCAGTGATTTGGAAAGCCCAATTCAACACATTGCACAGGTAAGATAGGCTGCCAGGAGGGATTTTGGGCTCCACGTGTACTACTTGTGTGCTTTCTTTTCAAAGGCACTCACTGATTTTTCCTAAGTCAGTTGGCTATAGAAACCTGACAGATTCAAGCCATTTCTCAGGAGAAACTCTTGAGATCTAAGACAGGCACTCCAGCCGTGGTGAGAAGTGACAGTTGTCCTTCCTACTGGATCACTGCAAGAGTACAAATCCTACAGTCAGGGAGGACACAGGGAGACACAGCACAGAAAACAGTGTTTATTGGAAACTTCCACAGGGAAAGATTAGAGTGAGGAGCTCTGTTACCTGCTATATTCACAGATGGACTAACATACGGAGGCCATTCTGGGCTACAGACACAACACTTAACTGTGTGCAGGACTTACGAATATCTTTCCAAAAAACCTATGTACACAAGCATAAAGTAAGACCAAGGAAGAAAACTTCTGTTCCTAATGCACATGCTGAACCCTCCTATTCTTCTGCTCATATGCCTTTTCCAGAGTCTGAGCTTTCCTTCCCCTTGCTACTTCCCCACAATGGTAAATTCCTATCTTCCTGTGTCTGGGTAGCAGGTGCAACAGTGACATGGATTCTAAAAATGCCCAGCTCAGCAACACTCTGAGCAAGACAGAAATTTAAGAGCTATTACCATTTTTGATGGGATTTTTATGATTTGTCTTTCCTCACAGACCAATCGCTGTTGCTCTAGGCATCTGTACTTGGTTATTTCCACTGGGCATATTGGTATGAGTGCATTTAAACGGAATTAAAATGGGACTTGAAAAGCAATGAATTCCAACATTGTCCCCAAAGTGTCTGACATGTATTTCCCTAGAACTAGAAATGCTGTTTTGTATATGAATCCTTTCGGAAGAGGGTATTAAGTGGTATTACCTGAACTCACCATTTTAGATGTCACTACCTGTCAACTGATGTAGTGCACAGGTGGGTTCAGGATGCAAAAAATAACTCCAAAGTTAGGTAGAAGGAAGACAGAAACAATAGTAAAATAGTGGCAGCTTTCATTTGGACCTCTCAGTAAGTCAGGATTGTATCAATATTTGCGGTACCTTTTTTGTTCTATCACGTCACCTATATTAATGGACTAAAAGAGTAAGCCATTTTTCTAGTCCCCCAGCTTCTCAACAGAAGTTCTCTCTTTCTTAATCTCATAAAGTCCTCCAAAATTACTCCCATCTTTTGGAACATAACTCACTTCCAAGGAAGCAAAGACATGCCCAGCTTGCAGTAAGACTAAAACAAACATCAAAGTGTTGGACCTTTTAACGAGTCACATTTTCCCAGACTTTGACTTGAGGTGTTTGCTTACCTGAGAGCAACCAATTCCAGTAACCAGTGAATTCGAACTTGTTCAATGCCACCATGTGGAACAGAAGAAATGTAGGCAAGATTCAACTCTTGGTCTTTACTCAGGTCAAACAGGTCAGCACGGCTGTGAGGTAAAGGAGGGCTTCAGGAAAAGAGGGGCAGAAAATAAACAACTCATTGCAACATGAAGTAACAGCTCCACTGAGTATGCAAACATGCCTATGCTAAGCCCCTATGCCACCCACAAGACCCCACTAGGCATGAGGAGCATTGACTAACATGAGATGAAAGCAAAATGGTGTTGCAGGTTGTCTGAGGCTATCTGGCTATACATGGAGTTTTGCAAAGCAGAACACAACTGAGTGCACCCCTTTGCTATGCTCGAAGGAAAGCGCTACAAGCAGTCACTGCTGCACAGCCAGCCATCTCAGGCAGCAGGGGACTGAGGAAACCATACAGTGGCAGCCACCTTGTCCCTGAGTAGCTAATGATAAGGGTGTCTTTTAGGCCTTGGAATGGAAGTCAGATTTGCTGGCACCTGTAGTAAGAAAAACATGGAGTTGACCTTCCTGTTCAAGTTCATGCAATTCCACTTGCTCTGCAGTGGAAGCTACACGTGTTAGAAGCAGAATTACATGCTCAGAGCTTTCACATTCTTC
Organism: Serilophus lunatus; assembly: GCA_013399895.1. Lineage (NCBI taxonomy): Eukaryota > Metazoa > Chordata > Aves > Passeriformes > Eurylaimidae > Serilophus > Serilophus lunatus. The sequence goes on along the minus strand of VXBA01001416.1, from coordinate 8,946 downwards.
AGCCACGTTCAACTCACCACTAAGCATAAGGAAGCACAGGAGTATGTGGCTTGAGGTTTCTATGGTTGATGCTGCAAGCAGCTCAACAGGCTCACGATCATACAGCAATGCTTAGACTACTCTGAATAAATGCTCTGAAATTCACACCCTGCTGGAGAGAAATCTAGCAGGAACCATGATGAGATATAAAATAAAGCTGATGGAACAGTGGGTGTTGTTAGTGGTGGGATCAGTATCTGTCCTTTCCTGTTCTGAGGGCTAAGTGCCCGCCTAAGAGAACTGCAGGCCTTGCTCCCAGGCTTTGTCAGCTGCTGATCCACAGCTGTGCACTTGCCCAACTGTCTGAAACTGTTATTCAGAAAAGAAGTTTTAACAGCTGGAACTCAGTTGTGAGAGCTTTCAAGGGAGCTTGAGAAATGTCACTGATGGCCAAGTGTAAAAATAACTGAATAGCTGCTGACCCATGCAGAGCCTCTGCTGCTGCTCCTCTGCCTTTTCCTCACATGCCTTTAATGTTTGCAGCTTTCCAAAGTTTTTCACACAATTAAAATCGTCGGTGTTTCATAAGGTGCAGTACAATGGGCTAAACATTCTGTTTTTATGGCATATTTTCATTAATGTTTCCTACATTGCATGCAAAAATTAAAACAAAAAAATGAAACAACGAAGTTAAAAAAAAATCCAGAAAGCTCAAACATTTCATTGGAATGTATTTTAGATCCTGTTCTCTTTTCCCAACAACATGGAAAACTAAAGAAACTTTTGACTTAAGAGTATCCTTATGCATTATACAAAAAACCATACACTAATTCCTTTTTCCAAAGCACATGCTGCTGATTCCATCCCTGTTATAACTCTTTTCACAGAAGTGTTATTTAATCCACTGTATGCCTAAATGGAGGAGGTTACAAGTTACCAGGTTACCAGTTACAATCATAAGATATACGCATGGCAGTGGAATATACCATCTCTTGCTTTCAAGCCTACTAGAAGCCTCCTGGTATCTCACAAACCCTGAAGGCTGCTCCAATCCCAGTCAGCTCAGCAAGACTGGACTTTCTCCAAGAATCAAGGCACTACCAGGACATAGAGCAGTGCAGCTGAGGTAGTTTTCATGGACCCAGTCATACCATTGATTTAGGTCAGCTGGACTCACTGGCTAAAGGCAATGCGTGTGGAAAGTGGTTGTCAAGAAGAATAAACTCCTGTTAATACCAGTCTTTTGTTCTGGTAGTCCGAGAAGTATTTGAAGCTTTGCCTGGGCCTATTTAGGGGCCGTGGCAATGGACACACTGAAAAGTAAAGCAAACGAGTTCAGAGTACCAACATTTGTGCCGTGCCGGGGAAGAGGAAGGACCTCACGTGTTCGAAAGGGCAAGGAAGCGTCAGAGAGGGAACGTCTACTGGGCCTACTTTTTGGCCTCTTCATATTAACTGCATCCTACATCCCGCTCCGCACTCGCGGAGCTGCTCCAGCTAAGCAGCAAGGGGCAGCAAGGCCCCAGATCCAACAGCACCAACCCCGGCAGAGCCTCGGTTCCTCCTGAGGGCAGAATCCGCCCGCCCTGGGGGTCGAGAGGGCGGGAGGCACCCGAGGGGAGAGCCGACGAGAGCCTCTGCCCAGCGCAGGGGGCCGGGGCCGGGGCCGGGCGGGGCGCGCTTACCAGAAGCCAGTGCTCCTCCAAAAGTGCTGCAGGGGCCGCTCGGCTCGCCGGGCATCCACGTACACCTCGTACGCCCCGGAGCCCGCGGCCAGCGGCACCACCA